>CAUYON010190514.1:0-53317 GCA_963573935.1 Arctocebus calabarensis
CGAGTAGCTGGGACTACAGGCGCCCGCCACAGCGCCCGGCTATTTTTTTTTTTTTTTTTTTGCAGTTCGGCCGAGGCCGGGCTTGAACCCGCCACCTTCGGTATATGGGGCCGGCGCCCTACTCGCTGAGCCACAGGAGCCACCCACCAAGGGAGTTTTTTAAGAGTTGAAATTTAAAGGCTATGGAAAGAATAAAGAACAAGTACAATAGGCTAGGTGTGGTGGCTCAGCACCCTGGGATGCCAAGGTGGATGGATTGATTGAGCTCAGGAGTTTGAGACCTGCCTGAACAAGAGACCCTGTCTCTAAAAAAACAGTTGGGCATTTTTGGGGCACCTGTAGTCCCAGCTACTTAGGAAGCTGAGGCAAGAGATTCACTTGAGCCTAAGAGTTTGAGGTTGCTGTGAGCTATGATGCCATGGAGACTGAATGAGAATCTGTCTCAAAAAAGAACAAACAGTCATAGAATATGAAGTCTTATTTAGTTGTGCTAAGTCCATTAAAACATTCTATTATGTGTATAAAATGCTATTTGGAGAAACTAACTCGAAACAACCTTAATCAGTGCTAGTTTTATATACTTAAGAGTTTAAAGAGATCAGGGGAAAAAAACAGGCAAGAACACAGAGATTTAGGAATTATTCTTAGGCACAGGACCTCACAGTGAATGTTTAATGCTGTTAGTAAGCTCTTTAAAGATTATGTTAAAAGCCATTCAGTAACATGATTTCATGTTTTATGGATTTTGTGGTAGAAATCGAACATCTACCTATGTAGGTGGTTCCTAATCTTTTTTTATAACACAAATGCCTTGGCAATCTGGTGAAGCCTACAGACGCCTCAAAATAATTAAAAAAAATACATATACATATTATAAAATACAAAAGATTAACAGGAAGTCAATTGTGTTTAAACAGTTATAAACCTGTTTTAAACTTTTTTTTTTAGGGTAGGATTTTTTGTTTTGTTTTGTTTTTTTTGTGGAGACAGAGTCTCACTCTACTGCCCTCGGTAGAGTGCTGTGGAGTCACAGCTCACAGCAACCGCCAGCTCTTAGGCTTAAGTGATTCTCTTGCCTCAGCCTCCCAAGTAGCTGGGATTACAGGCGCCCGCCACATTTTTGATGCAGTTCGGCTGGGGCTGGGTTTGAACCCGCAGCCCTTGATATATGGGGTCAGCGCCATACTCGTGGAGCCACAGGCACCGCCCTGTTTTAAACATTTTTAAATTTTATAACGTTTCACAATCATAATAAGAACATCAATTCTGGCTCAGCGCCTGTGGCTCAATGGGCTAAGGCACCAGCCACATACACCTGAGCTTGGCGGGTTCGAATCCAGCCCCGGGCCCGCCAAACAACAATGACGGTTGCAACCGAAAAATGGCCGGGTGTTGTGACGGGCGCCTGTAGTCCCAGCTACTTGGGAGGCGGAGGCAAGAGACTTGCTTGAGCCCAGGAATTGAAGGTTGCTGTGAGTTGTAATGCCACGGCACTCTACCCAGGGCAACAGCTTGAGGCTCTGTCTCAAAATAAAATAAAATAAAATAAAAAGAACATCAATTCTAATAATGACTGCAATTTTGAAATAGTTATGAGTGTAATAATTCAACTTAAGTCAAAACGATACATTCTGGAAACTAATTAGTCTCAAAGACCATCTTCTAGGGAGACACTACTCCCAAAAGTTCACATGAAATTTAAATATGATCTTAATTATGATGAAGTCAATAAATTTAATTTTAATTTGATACATGACAATTTCATCTCTGTCTATGATGTAGACAGAGTTGGCCTCTTCAGTCTTCTCAGTGGGAACAAATGAGGATGGAGCATTTCATCCACTGTTATGTGCCATATGCAACTAAACTAGTAGGGTGACCTTTCATCTACTCAGTAATAATAACCTTAAGGGAAGGAGTTCTAAAATACTATTTACCTTTGAAAATGATTTGTAGAAAGCTTTGTATTCATCTTCTTCTACTTCTTTTGATGGTCTCTGCCATATTGGCTTGATATCATTCATAAGTTCCCAATCCCAGACAGTTTTTTCAACCTGAAGTTATAGTATTAGATTAGTTTCTCTCAACATTTATCAGTAGTTACTAGTAGTAACCACAGCTTCAGTAGATTTCAAAAGAATATGTAAAACACCAAAGGATACCTCTTATCTAGTATGGTTCTTGCCAACTAAATCAAAAATAGAAAAGCAAAGTGTCTCTCAAAATATTAACACAAAAAAGATATCTGGGGCGGCACCTGTGGCTCAAAGGAGTAGGGCGCAGACCCCATATGCCGGAGGTGGCAGGTTCAAACCCAGCCAAAAACTGCAAAGAAAAAAAAAAGATATCTGGTTAACATTAAGACTGATTAAAAAAAAAAAAAGCCAATTGTATCTTTCTTCATTGTTAAACGAGCTAAAATGTTGTTTCTTGAAAATATGTTGCGGTTAGAAAGATGTTACAAACGTCTATTTCTTATGACTTAAAGAAATCCAACATTTTACAATAAATATTCTTCAACCATCCCACTACTTCTACTTATTCTGAGCAAGCCAACTATGTTTATAGTTAATCTCTACCTGATAAAAGGACAGAGAAGATTCAGAAAGCTTAAGATCTTAAAATTCAAAAGGTACAAGTCATGAGTCCTAGGCATTATTTAGAAGGAAACTTTTCATAAAAATGACCTGGGTTTGCCACTAAGTTAAATCTTTCCAGAGGAGGACAACATACAAACTAAGGTCTCCTCTTCAAAAACTGGTCCACTGGACTTAACCACCAGGAAAAAGTAAAACTTTAAGAACTAAAGTTCAGCCTATGTATTTACTGGATTTTCCTGAGGTTTTGTGTCCCTTCCCATAAACCTTAAACAGCATTTCAGCATGAGCCAGACTTACTTTTTTAGTTTTTGGCTTCTTTTCTTCCTCCTCTTCTTCTACTGCAGCTTCATCATCAGAATCTTCTTTTTCTTCTTTTGCTGCTGCTTCTTCTTCCATGGGCTCCTCAACAGTTTCAGTCTGTTGAAGCACAGTCATGGTTAAGCCTATCTGTTTAATAATTCTGGTTTTTGTCTATAGACTAGGAAACATTATTACAGCTCAAAAAACTATGCCTATAAGAAAACCCTGAAAGTATCCTTAAGTAAAAGAACCACACTTAGCCTTTGTTCTTTTAGTGTTTAAACATTTAAATAGGGGCCAGGGTAATAGGTACATTCTTAGTAACAGATTTACCTTGCTGCTCCATACGTAAATAGGAAAATTTATGAATTGTGAATATTTTTTGACAAGATTTTTAATTGTATCCAATTCAAGGTAATCAGATGCTTCTTCTTTTAAGACAAGCCTACAAGGAAAATACATATTTAGAGACACTCAACATTTAAAACATTTGATTATGAATTCTAAATACCTTGATAACAGCAGTTCTGAGTAATCTGTGATGTTCCTATTATTCATGTTAAGAACTCTCCATCACCGTAAAGGGTTTGTGAGCTAAATATACCACAGACAGATATAATAAAGGGAAGGATCTTTCTTGTACTCTCTCAAGTAGAGCACATCTTTAGTTTTAAGCAGAAACTGAAAATGGTCCCAACCTTCTAAATATGTTGAGGTTTTTCCATTTCTTAAGGTGAGAAAGCACTGAAACATTCTGGAAAAAAATGGAATTATATGTACTTTCACAGCTTTCCTTGTTATTCTACAAATTTAATGATTATTGTAGATAATGATCCCTAATAACAACATGTTCCTTAAAAAAACCTAGAAAGTTAATCTGAATTAATATTTATATCTGTACTATCCAAAATGGTACCTACCAGGCACTTACGACTCTTGAAATTAAATTTACAGTTCAGCTTCATACTACACCACCACATTCCAAGTACTCAATAGTCACATGTGGCTGCCATATTGGACAGTGCAAGTAATACTTTTTCATCACTATAGAAGGCTCTACTGGGCAGTGCTAGAGTACATAATCTCAACACTGAGAATGGTAGCTTACTCTTCTTTCTTTCTGCCCTCTGCAAACCTCTTCTCCACCCATCAAAAATAGAAAATTATAACCTACTCTGAAGCACAGCAGCTAACTCCTACCTTGATGTTTGTGTCCCCAGTAACATGGTTAGACACATTAGGTAGAGATACACTAGTGGGTATATACAGCCCACTCTTAAGATCTAGACAAGGGGTCAGCTCATAATAGCTGGCACCACTGGAAATGTTACTGGGATACATATTCATATATGGTCTATGTCTGCTTTCACGCTAAAACAGTTGAGACAAATCACATAGACCACAAGCTTAAAGTATTTAACAATTGGCCCTTTAAGAAAAACGTCTGCTGATACTAAGAATATCTTCAGGAAAGAGATGGAATATGAGGCCATGACAGCAGATAAGACTGCATGAGCTACACATGGATGAGAAAGAGCTGAAACTTAACTTCAGAAAAAGAGAATGTCAGGGCTGGGTGCAGTGGCTCACACCTGTAATCCTAGCACTCTGGGAGGCCGAGGTGGGTAGACTGCTTGAGCTCAGCAGTTCAAGACCAGCCTGAGCAAGAGTGAGACCCCCCCCCTCTAAAAATAGCCAGGTGTTGTGGCGGGTGCCTGTAGTCCCAGCTACTTGGGAGGCTGAGGCAGGAGGATTGCTTGACCCCAGGAAAGTAAGGTTGCTATGAGCTATGCGGCCACATCACTCAACACCAGAGCCACAAAGGGAGACTCATTCGTTCTCAACAACAAAAGAAAGATATGCATGGTCATGGAAGCTAGAGCAGTAGAAGCCAAATTTTAGTAAGGGGAAAAAAGCCTATTGCCGGAGCCATGTCAATTTTTTAAAAAGCCTAAATCCACTGACGGAGCAGTAAAGTTTACTAGTGAGTTATTTCAATGGAAAGGAGGATATAGCCTAATCCTAGCACTCTGGGAAGATCACTTAAGGTCAGGAGTTTGAGACCAGTCTAGGCAACATGAATTGTACAAAAATTTTAAAAAACACAAAAGAGAAAGGTGGACAAATTAAAAATAGACTGGGCTGGGCTGTGGTGTGAACAGAAGGTGAGGTAGCAGCAAAGGCAAGCAATTGTAAGAAGGGAGAGAGTGTGGGCGGACAGTAGAAGGCTGCACGGTACTACCTGCCTTTCTTTCCTCCCCTGCCAGAGACCTGAACATTGACACTAAGGGAGGAGAGTGAGGTCTGAGAAAAGGCTGACTCTGAAGACGGGGAAAGGAATTAACTCATGCTTAGCCTCTGAGGAGGTAGGATCGGACAACAGATCAGAAGAGACATCAGCTTCAGGAAAAAAATGTAGAATGCCCCTCCATTGTAGTAGGACGACAGATGTAATTATATTAGTTAACACCAGATGCTAATTTCATGATCTCATTTAATCCTCATAAAATCTCTTATAAGGGTAAAATAGTAGCTAATTTAGGGGTAGGAACCAAAGAAGCATGAAACCGAACTGTCTGATACTTCAAGACAAGTCGGTATGGTCAAGTATAAGATGAAGTCAGATATTAAGGCAGGATCTTGACCTTGTCACTTTCCAGCCTTCCTCTTTTTCTTTTAGCCACTCCAGACTTTCAATTCCTCAAATGGGGCATACACGCTCGTTTGTGGATTTTCACATACACCCTGCTTGCTGCCTAGGATATCTGAACCCAACATCACCATTTCAGAAAGGTCTTCTGATGCCGTTTCCTCAAAAAGGTAGGAGGGGTACCTTAGCTTCCTTTCTAGCAGTTGTCACTCTGAAATTACTGCATGCTTTTCTTCCTCTCTAAAATTAACCCTGTGTGAAAGAGGAGACTACCATTTTTTTTCCATTGTAGCCCTACCCTAGCTCATAATAAGCATTCACATGGGTATCTGATGAGCCAATGGTGGTGTAGGAGGACTTGAATGGACAATTTTGCTCAAGAAAAGCAGAACCTGTTATAAAGTTCTACTTATGATCAACTACCCATGCTACCTGCATGAAACTAGCCCAATTGCCCTTATTCATTCACAGAGATACTGCCATTTATTTAAGTGGCAGGCGCTGAGAATGGAGCTGCCAACAGAATATTCACTTTCAGCTTACATCCAGATAATTTCACTTGTCTTCTTAGCACCTTAAGACATTAAGACCCCCTGAGGACATCATTTTCAGTCTCTTTTGGAATGATTTCCTTTCCTCCCCAACACCCAGCATAGTATTTTTTTTTTTTTTTTTTAAGACAGAGCCTCAAGCTGTCACCCTGGGTAAAGTGCTCACAGCAACCTCCAACTCCTGGGCTCAAGTGAATCTCCTACCTCGGCCTCCCAAGGAGCTGGGACTACAGGCACCCGCCACAATGCCCGGCTATTTTATGGTTGCAGTCATCATTGTTGTTTGGCAGACCCAGGCTGGATTCAAACCTGCCAGCTCAAGTGTATATGGCTGGCACCTTAGCCTCTTGAGCCATAGGCACTGAGCCCCAACATAGTATCTTAAGAGACTATGTAGGTATAATTTAGTGATGCCTCCAAATGAGACTGACAGATGTGAATATTAATGAAGGCAGAAAAAGGTGAATTAGTAACAAATTAGCAGAAGTTCTAAAAGACAATCATCATTAGTCTTCATTTTAAAAACATCTGTGACAATGAAGACAGGAAATGTCACCTTTTAGAAATGAAGAAAATTGGTCAAAATGTTAGAGATAGTTTTTTCCTACTTAAAAGATTTAAGCCCTCTATGCTGATAAAAATTTAAGAAAAGAAAACTAAAGCCGTAGGCACATTTTCTTACTGACGTGGCAAGTCCCTTGACCTCTAAATAGGATGTCCTTATCTCCAAGATGGTAAAATTAAAAAAAGAAAAAAAAAGGCAAAAGGCTGCCCAATCTACTTTGCACTGCTACACGCAGTAAGAGCCCCTATTGTAGGATCTAAAACCTTCTCATCTATACAATTACTGGCTTAGAAGGAATCCCAATGCAAATCCAACAGTTGTTAACTCTTCTTGACTGCGGCATTTTCTTCCAAAAAGTTTTCCTAAGTTCCATTAACTTTTTTTTAAAACCTTTATCTCTACCTGTTCTCTCCAAGGCACCCCCTATAGCTCTGGTTATTACCAAGGATCTTGAAGAGGCTTGGCATCTGTAGCTCAGCAGCTGGGGTGCTGGTGGGTTTGAACCTGGCCCAGGCCAGCTAAACAACAATGTTGACAACTGCAACAAAAAATAGCCGGGCATTGTAGCGGGTGCCTGTAGTCTCAGGTACTTGGGAGGCTGAGGCAAGAGAATGGCTTAAGCCCAAGAGCTGGAGGTTGCTGTGATGTCAGAGCACTTACCGAGAGAGAACATAGTGAGACTCTGTCTCTTAAAAACAAAAAAAAAGATCTTCACTAGGGCTATTAAAATCAGTAATACTCACGTAATCGTCGTTCCCCGTCCTAGAGTGTTTCCTCTTGGGTCAGCAATTACAGAAAATTCATTAGAGTCAGATTCCCAGATGTGCTGGGTATCGTTGTTGTGTTTTGACGTGACAATAACCTTATCTGCTACAAGGAAGGCAGAATAGAAACCAACGCCAAACTGGCCAATCAATTCAGAAGTTGACTGGCCATCTTCTTGTGCTTCAGTCATTTTGTTTAAAAACTCGCTTGTCCCGGATTTTGCTATGGTACCAAGGTTTTTAACCAATTCTTCCCTGGTCATTCCTACACCAGTGTCTGTGACATGTAGCAGGTTCTTCTCCTTGTCACACTGAAAGACAAGAACCAGAGTTATATTTGTTTGATATTCAAATTGTTATGTCAAGCAAATACTGAACTATATACTGAGAAACGAGCAGCTTTGGGCCCCATCAATTCAAATACAAAAAAACTGAGATGATTTCCTCTACACAGTATTTTATGGCCATTTCAGAAAGTGCACATCTTAAGTATTTGATGTATTTGAGAAAGTTATCAATACCAAATGGTAGACTGGTCTAAATGCCAAAGAATAGAGATTGATCTAAATAAAATGAGTTATTGCCAGGCATTGTGGCAGGTGCCTATAGTCCCAGCTACTTGGAAAGTTGAGACAAGAGGATTGCTTGAGTCTAAGAGTTTAAGATTGCTGTTAGCGATGATGCCCCCATAGCACTCCTTTCAAGATTGACAAAGTGAGACTCTGTCTCAAAAAAAAAAAATAAATAAATAAAAATAAATAAATAAAAAACAAAAGGACTTTAATGATTCCTGGATTTGAAATTTATGATGATCATTAATGTTCTTCACTGACTACTTCTGGCTCTCTGCCTTCTAGGAACACAATTGCACTGTCTCCATTTATGGGTGGGTGAGGTCACGTTACTAGTTCTGGCCATGAGTGTAGTTTTCAGGCTGAGCCTTTAATTGGAACAAGACCCTCCCAGCTCTCTGTACCATGGCAACTAGCTACACACGAGATGGCTGCTCATGCCTATGTCCTGGCATGAAGATGAGGCAAAGCAAAGGCCATAGGTAGCCTGTGATTGATTCAAGCCAGGGGCTGGCAAAATTTTTCTGTAAAGGGCCAGAGAGTCAGTTTTCTAGGCTTTGTGAGCCATACGGTCTTGACTCAACTCTGCCATTGTATCATAAGTCATCATAGAGAATATAGCCATGCCATGTGCCAATAAAACTTTATTTATAAAATAGGCAAAGTCAGATGTGGCCCATAGGCCATAGATTGCTGACTCCCAAGTTAAGCCACCAAGACTTGGAGGTTACCTGTTACTGCAACATAACTTAGACCAGTGGTTATCAACCTGTGGGTTGCGACCCTATTACAACAATGAAAATACATTGCAGCAGTAGGAAGGGTGAGAACCACTGACCTAGACTATCCTGACTGATACAGCTTCCCTATCCCTTAGGATTCTTTTTTCTTTAAAAGAAAATAGTTTACACTTACCTTAATTTTGACTGTTAGTTCCTCATTTCCAGAAAGAGCACTTTCATCGGTCAGTGATATTAGCCTTATTTTATCTAAAGCATCAGAAGCATTTGAAATCAGTTCTCTCAGGAAAATCTAAATGGAAACCAGATTTGATACATTTGGATTAGCTTCATAATACATTAAAAGATGGCATTTAATGTCAATCCCATTTTATTTCTCCTCAATACTTTGAAAAGGCAATTCTTATGGTACAGAAGTGGCTTTACTCTCTCGGGAAAAGGAGGCCTACTACTTTACCCAAAGGACTGTGGCAACTATATGGGACATCTGAATTGGTAAAAGCAGTAATAATATTGTCCTATCAGTGACTGTAGGTGGGCAATACATGAAGCTGAGTTTAGTTTTTGTGACTGTCCTTAAGACTCAACTATTTAGCAGGCCATGACCCTAACTGGAGGGAAAAAGAAAAAGAAAGGAAAATGTCTAATGTCCTCCCGCCATATTCATCTAGGAACAATTCATATACATATTGGGTATTAAACTTTGCTAACTGCTTACTTGGAATTACTGTTACTTAAATTTACTTAATTTACTATTAAAGTAAACAACTAGGCCACCATACAGAGATACAACGTTAGGCTAACATGTGGCTTACCTCTTTATTTTTATACAATGAATTGATAATAAGTTTCATCATCCTGTTAACTTCAGCTTGGAAGGCAAACTTTTCAGATTTCTCTCTAAGTTCTCTTATCTGTGATGCATTTAATCCATCCAACTGAATAGCTTCTTCCTCTCTAAGGAAATCAGATAAGCAAATATTGTATTGCATAGTTTCCCTTCAAACATAGAAGCCTTGTGACGACAGTACAATGACCTCTGAAGATTGTCTTCAGTGTTAAAAATAAAAACCTTACAAAATAATTGCTAATGTATCACTTCAGTATTATTTTATCAAAGTAAGTTATGTTTGAATTGGAAAGACTTGGTTCTTAAAATTGCCAGAAAAATAAAAACAGCTATACTTAACTTATGCTCAATGGTAAGGACTTCAAAATTACCAGTTCTGAGAGGCCAAATTTGTTGCTCAACTGACAGAAATCTCCTTTTTAAAGTTACTAAGTGTATACACTTAACGAACATAAAACCAAATGAAAGTCTTTTCTAAGGTCTTAGCAAGTTTACAGTGCCAGTACTCTGCAATATAGTTCTCAAAATAGTTTTAAAAGGAATTCATTCAATTATGATCAGTCATTCCTGGGGGCCAAGTCAGAAACTATTTATGTATGTGCATAACTAACCACCCCTAACATTTTTCTGTAACAATTTTTTAGGTACTTGGTGCAAGATGTTACACTTTCCTGGGACCTTTAGAGAAGACACACAAAATGAACTATTGTAACTCAGTGTTCACAGTGCTAATCTGATCAGTTCCAAACGAACACCAACCTCTGCACTACTTCGTCATCCGTCCTTGAGCCTTCTCTACTTTTACCCAGATCTTCTTCTACTGTACCATCCACATCGACTTCATCATCAGCTCTGACTGACCCTGAAGGAAGATTTAACGCCAGGTGACCCAAACATCATTGCTTTGAAGGAATATGATCAAATAGGGCAAGGGTAGGAGTCGCAAAATTCAGCTGGTAAATATGGGAGGTGGGGATGGAAGAATGGAATTACTGGTTTAAATACCCAATGTAAGCCCAAAACAATGTAAACCGAGCATATTTCTTCTTTAAGTTGAAACGCTGAAGTCCCCTGAAATACGGAGGCAGCCATCACTTCTAAACAGTGTCCCTCTGTGTCCTTTATTCAGAACGCTGAGCAGCTAGATAACCAGGCTGCTTTTACACCCACACGTGTTGCGCACAGGCCGACACACGGCCTCCAAACTGACCAAGCCAAAACTTGGTTATCACAAATCAGAATACAAATAGGGTTTGTGCAGCCTCTGGCGAGGGGAACTGAAATCGGGCCCAAAGTCCTGAGAAGGGGAAGAGACGTAATGGACCGAGCTCCAGACGCCGAAACACACCCGCTGACACTGCCATTCGGCCGGTCCAAGGCCTCACGTTCCTGAGACCGGCTTCTAAGAAAGGAAACGCGCACAGGAGTCGTTAGACCAGGGGCCAGGAGGTTGCGGGAGGCTGACAAAAGTCTTCCAGGAGGATCACCCGCGAAGCTCCGGGGGGAGCCCGAGCCCAGGAGAGCCCCCCGGAGGGTTGAGACCTCTGGGCGCAATACTGTTCGATCAGCGAGGTACCTAAATGATTCTGCTCTCTTTTTTCTTTCTAGACCAGGAAGAGGATAAACATAACCCCCTAACTCTCTTCTGAGAAAAAGCGATAGTCCCCTTGGCCCACCGCAGGCCCTGGTATACATCCCTCCCAGGCTCAACGCCCCCAGAACCTTCGAGAAGCACCCGCGCTTGGGGAGGGGGGGCGTCCACTTCTCCAGGATCACTCACCAAAGGTCAGGAGGACGCAGCAGAGGCCCAGCACCCACAGGGCCCTCATGGTTTGCGGCCGGTGAGTCCCAAGTTCCTTTTGATCGCAGGAGCCGCCTCCACCCCCCCACCCCTAGGATCCGAACCTCACACCTCAAGCCGCGCGGTCCGCCCACTACACCCCTAGCAGGACCGGCCGCTTTTCACCCCCACTTCCCGCGGGCGGGGGACGGGAAACTCGAACCCACCAATCGCCCCGCACCACGCACTCACTGTACCCAATGGAAACTCGTGGGGGGGACCGCAGTTCACCAATCGGAGCAGACCAGGTGCGGTGCCCGAGGCCCGAAGCGTGTCTCCTTCCGATTGGTCAGGTCTAGCAGGCTTCCCCCAATCAAACGGCTCCGCGGGCCCCTTACACGCGGGACCGCCCCCTTGCCTGGTTAGCCGTAGCATCTTCGGGAAACCGTCCAATGGACGTAAGCACAGGGCACATCCATCCTTTTCGGGAGGTCGCGGCTGAACCACTTCCGGATCCTAGAGAGCGTTTATTCCGTGACCAGGGGAAACGGTAGGCATGGCAACGCATGCTTCACCCTTTCCCATTGACTTCTGGGGTCACGCTGGGAGCGATTCCAACTCGGCTGTCGCAGTCGGCTTTCTGTTTGATGGCGCTTCTCTGAGAAGACAAACACTTGACAGGTTGAAAGTCCACCGGGGCAATTTCGGATGGGGTGGTGAGAAACTACAGTTCCCGGCATGCGACGTACTCGGGGAACCACTGTATTGAATGCTGGGAATCGTAGTCTTTGGCTTCCGCACCAGCTGCGTACTTTGGCCCTTTTTTCCTGTTCTCGCTGCTTGTCTTTAAGGGAACTCTGCCCTGTGTGTTTTGGCATTCACATTTCGTTCTGTTGGCAGTACAGATCTGTGCGTATTCAGGACGCTCCCATAGCTTTTAAAAGAGGCCTAGACAGCCTCCCTGTTAAGGCTGCCCTGTGTTAGGAGATCGAGACTCTCTGAGTCTGGGCTCCGCCTCCGCCTCTAGGACTCGCTTTTCCGAAGCTATTTTGTCCGGAGTCACTTGGGAATCCTGAGCCTTCACCTCCTCCACACGTTCCACGGTCAGAATCCTCAGGCCTTCCAGATTGGGTTTACAGAACAGTTATTAATGCCGTCGACTCCCTCAAAGTACAAAGGCAGTGAGTGACCTGGCGGTCGTGGACTCCCCACCCCCTGCTGTAAGTCAGGTGGAGAACCTGGTGGTAAAGTCCAGTTTAGTGCAGAAAAGGAAAACCCTTAATTTAACGGGTGCAGGAGGATACACCTGCAGACATTTGAAAGCAAAAACCCGAGGTGCTGCAAATGAGAACGAGATTGCAGCTTTGTAACTTCTTAGAAATACCCCCTGTAGGCGTTCAGTACAGTAAAACGCCAGGTGTTTTTCTTGTGAGGGAAGTCCGTCACACTCACTAAGCTTGTGCCCTGGGATAAATTTCCTGCGTCCTTTTAACCTATCCTTTACGTATCTTCTATCTGCACCTGTGCCCACCTGCAACATCCCCCCCTTCTTGGTTC
Source organism: Arctocebus calabarensis (assembly GCA_963573935.1). Taxonomy (NCBI): domain Eukaryota; kingdom Metazoa; phylum Chordata; class Mammalia; order Primates; family Lorisidae; genus Arctocebus; species Arctocebus calabarensis. The sequence continues at coordinate 12,930 of CAUYON010190514.1, forward strand.
CTCCAGCAAAACTGAACCTTGAATTTGTTTTCAGACAACCATCCAAATTCCTGAAGACCAGTTTCTCAGTGACAGTCTGTCATAGTCTTTTACAACTTGCCTTATTTAGGCTTGCTGATCTTGATTCTGTGGTTTGCGTTCATACTTTGTGGTATTATTTACATCTGCCCATTTGCCTACGTTTGTTATTAGTAACCAAAGGGTAGCTTACAAAGCAAGTTTTCTTTATGCTTCTGTGCTTGCGCTTTTGTTTTTTCCTTTGTGGAATATACTCGGGTGCAAATTACACTCAGAAATCAACGTTGTGTTTTTGTATGTTTTAACTCTTTTTCTTAAAGAAAAAAGTGAATTCCTTCACTTTTTTGCATTTCACAGTTCATTTTTTACTCTTTTCTTTAGTGATGGACGCTAAATAAGCAACCAGTTCTGAAACTGCAAATGCCTTTTTTTTTTTCTTTATTTTTGAGACAAAGTCTCACTTTCTTGCCCCCTGTATAGTGCTGGGAGGTCATAGGTCACAGCAACCTCAAACTCTTGGGCTCAAGAGATCTCCTTGCCTCAGCCTGCTGAGTAGCTGGGACTACAGGCACCAGCCACAATGCCTGGCTATTTTTTTTTTTTTTTTTTGAGATGGGGGTCGGGGGTCTAGCTCTTGCTCAGGCTGTTCTCGAACTCCAAGCGATCCACCCGCCTGGGCCTCCCAGAGTGCTGGGATTACAGATGTGAACCAACCGCTCCCTGCCTGCAAATGTCATCTTAATTGGTCAGTAGCGAGCAGTGTATGCCGCACCTGGAGGAAACTGAGAATGAGACGCTCCCTCCAAAATAGAGTCACTGCTTGTGAGTAGATGTTTTACAGGTGACTGTGGGAATTCATGAGGCAGAAAATGGCTGACCATTGGTCTGACTCAGCTCTGCCCCTGGAAGATGGCATCTCTGGTTGAGTACCCAGCAAAGGGAATGGGCAGCTTACTCAGTTCCCAGCTTTGTTGTCTCTCCCCTGGGGCCTTCGCACCTTTTCGAACTTGTAACTCATTAGTGATCCCCAGTTCCCTTTTGGCCTCACTCCTTCATAGTGAATAGTCCAGATGATTATTAAGCTACATACCTTTGTATCTGATTCCCTTGCTTCCTAATTTTAGTTTTTCTCTTTGATGCTGTATTTCCTTGGACAGTACTGGAAACAGATACTTTGGGTTTTGTTGTTAAACTTCTGGAACCCACTCGATAGCGTTATACCTTGTAGTTAAACCTGGAAGGAAAAACCAGTTAGGGGCAAAAGATAGCTCTCCTGGTAGGCAGGTATTCCAACAGCAGGGAGTCAGGAGAATGCAGACTGGGGAGACTGAGGGAGGAAAGCATTTTGCATCAAGAAACATTAAGGATTGGGGCCAAGGACTAAGGTGAATTGGTTGCTCGGATGCTTTGTTTATTCATTCATTTACTTACTAATTCAGCAAATGTTGAGGACCCATTATATGCCAGGTGCTAGAAATACAGGAGTGAGCAATATAGAGAGGGTCTTTATTCATACAGAACCTCCATAGGCGACCACCTCCCTACATTGACCACCTCAAGTTGACCAAATTTTCACAGATTGGACTATATCACATGTATGTGTCAGTACAATATGCTTAGTTCCTTATGTTGACCACCTCTGTATGTTGACCAGCTTGGTTAACTTCGGTGGTCAACTTACAGAGGTTCTCCTGCAAATATCTTTTTAAAACTGAAATAGAGGTATAAAGGAATGACTGCAAAGGACCTCCAGGGAACTTTTGGGGTGTTGGAAATGCTCTTGATCTTGATGTTGATAGTGGTTAAAACTCATCAACCTCTACATTTTAAAAGAGTGACCTTTGTCACAGATAGTTTATGCTTCAATTAAAGAAAACTAATAGTAACTATGACTCTAAACAACCGTAAGATTCAGGAACCAGAGATGCCCACTGTTGTCAGTACCATCCCACACTGTTTAGAAGGGTATCACAACAAGAGAAGAAAAATGAAGTATTGGGCATAAATTTTAGAAAAGTTGAAGTCCTTTATTTTGAAATGCCTTCTTAGTGGTGACATGACTGCATATCCCAGAAACCCAAGAGACTTGAGTTAAAAAAGAATGTATAGAATAAATATGAGTATCTGATAAATTATTGGCCATATGATAAATATATAAAAATCAATAGTCTTGCTCTGAATGTGCAAAAAACACATACAAAGGAGAATCTTTTAAATTTTATGCATATTAGAGACAAAACTCACAAAATACTTAGGAATAAACTTAAGAAAGACATAGCTCTCATGTGTAGAAAACTACGAAATACTGAGGAATATAAAACAAATGAAGAACTTGGGTCAAGTCCCAGACCCCTTGTACTATCTATTGCTATGTAGAAAATTACTCCCAAATGCAGCAGTTTAAAACAATAAACATTTATTAGCTCGCACAGTATCTGTAGGTTAGGCATCTAGAAGCACTTAGCTGGGTAGTTCTGTCTCAGGGTCTCTCTCATGAACTTGCAGTCAAGATGCTGGCCAAGGCTGAAGTCATCCAGGGGCTTGCCTGGGGCTGGAGGACCTGTTTTCCATGATGGTTCACTCGCATCCGCTGTTGGCTGGAGGCCTCAGTTCTCACCGCACTGACCTCTCTGTAGGGCTGCTCAAGTGTGCTCACAGCATACCAGCTGGCTTCCCCTAGAGTGAATGACCCCAGACAGAGAACGAACAGGAGCCACAGTGACTCATAACCAACTTCAGAAATCACACAATTGTTTTTGAAATAACTCTACTCTGAGAGGATTATGTGAGAGTGTGAATACCAACAATCAGAGATCACTGGGACCAATTTAGAGACTCTCTGCTACCATACTTTAGTCGCAAGGGAAGGTAAGAAAGGTTTTACATGGTGTTTTCAGCTTTTCTCATGAGAAACAGGCTCTGAAGCATAAGGTGGAGGTTTCCCCAAATATAGGAAGGGGATTCAGGTGCTACACAGTCAAAAAGAATGATAAATGTCCACTATGTATTTGAATATACAAAAAGATCAGTGTCAGTGGCCAGGCATGGTAGCTCATGCCTGTAAATCCTAGCATTCTGGGAGGCCAAGGCAAGTGGATGGCCTAAGCTTAGGAGTTTGAGACCAGCCTGAGCAAGAGTGAGACACCCCGCCACCCCCATCTCTACTAAAAATAGAAAAACTAGCTGGAGTAGCAGTGGGCACCTGTAGTCCCAGCTATTCAGGAAGCTGATGCAAGATTTGAGATTGCTGTGAGCTATGACACCACAATACTCTACCCAGGGTGACAATGAGACTCTGTGTAAAAAAAAACCAAAAAACCAGTGCCCCAAAAGAGGATCCAAAAATAGATTATTTCCGCTTAAGATGTGATTTCATAAATGATGTTAGCCTTCACAAGTTATCTTATCTTTTATTTATTTATTTTTTTTGAGACAGAATCTCACTGTATCACCCTAGGTAGAGTGCCGTGGCGTCACAGCTCACAGCAACCTCAAACTCCTGGGCTTACGTGATTCTCTTGCCTCAGCCTCCCAAGTAGCTGGGACTACAGGTGCCTGCCACAACGCCTGGCTATTTTTTTGTTGTTGTTGCAGTTGTCATTGTTGTTTAGTTGGCGCGGGCCAGGTTTAAACCCACCATGCTTAGTGCATGTGGCCAGTGCCGTAACCATTGTGCTACGGGGTGCCGAGCCAAATTATCTATCTAAAGCAAAATAAAGTTGAATTCTTATCTTGCACCATATAAAAAATAAATTCTACTTTATTATTCAGAAAATAAAACAGCCTGTGAATACAAGGTAGGGCTAGGATAGACCTCCTTAACTGAGACTGAGCATCCAACAAGTGAAGTTAGGGTGTTCACTATGCTTTCTCCTCCTTGGTAGGCCCTGAAGGCCAATTTTTGTCTTTCCAGCACTAACGGGGACCACAGGGCTGCTGAACTTGGCTTAACTTATGACCTTCATGCCTTCTAAGAATATTGGGTCTGGGTAATGAAGAATGGGCACATACTTAGAGGGGAAAAGCAACAGCCAGGATAGGCTCACTTCCTGAAGATTCCCTTTTCTCTGGAATCTTATCTCCCAAATCCTGGTTGCCTGGGTAGCTATTAATGCTTTTAAATAAACTGTTTCTCAGTTATCTGATCCAGCTTTTCTACTGCTTCTGGTGGGAGGGTTGGTGGGCTTCAGATTGTCGGTCCTAGTCGAATGTAGTCGAAATAGATGGAGATCTACATAGTAGATGTAGAAGTCCTTGGTCCCACTGTAGTGTTTCCCCCAAACCAGATTTCAACCAACACATTAAACAACCATAACAATTTTTACTTATTACCCTTTTGGCTATTTTCCATCAAGCAATTAATACTACATTCGATGTTTCCAAACTATGGAATTTATATTATTTTTGGCTATAGAGCAATAAATGTGTTTCTACTCCATCCAGGTAGATACAAAGGATGTAAAGTCTCCATCTTTCTTTTTTCAATGGCTGAATAGTTCTCCTTAGTAAAGTATGTCAAGGATGGAGAAGCATGAATCCCGTGTACTAGACACTATTTTGAAACTAGCAGATGAACAACTACAGGCCCACATGAGAGAAAAACAATTAAATTTGCGGGGAGGGAGGAGCGAGGTTCGACTCTCACGTGTTGGATACGCCTGTAGGGGGGTATAGGACACATCTACTGGGTGAAGGACTCAACTACAACTGAGACTATACCTTACATAGACAGGGTAGCCTAACCGTAAGTATCCTTAGGTTAATAATAAATAAATAAATAAAAATAAATGTGTTTTGGGTGGTGCCTGTGGCTCAGTGAGGGGGGTGCTGGCCCCATATACTGAGGGTGGTGGGTTCAGGCCCAGCCCCGGCCAAACTGCAAAAAAAAGGTGGCTGGGCGTTGTGGTGGGCGCCTGTAGCCCCAGTTAGTCGGGAGGCAGAGACAGGAGAATCGCCTAGGGCCAGGAGTTGGAGGTTGCTGTGAGATCTGACGCCATGGCACTCTACCAAGGGCGACAGAGTGAGACTCTGCCTCTAAAAAAAAGAAAAAACACAACGCACACACACGCACATACAATGTTTTTGGCTTAGCACCCATAGCTCAGTAGTTAGGGCTCTGGCCACATGTACCAAGGCTGGTGGGTTCAAACCCATCCAGGGCCTGCTAAACAACAATGACAACAATAACAAAAGATAGCCAGGCATTGAGGTGGGCACCTGTAGTCCCAGCTACATAGGAGGCTGAGGCAAGAGAATCGCTTAAGCCCAAGAGTTGGAGATTGCTGTGAGCTGTGACACCACAGCACTGTACCAAGGGTGACATAGTGAGACTCTGTCTCAAACAATAAAAAAATAAAAAATAAATGTGTTTCTAAATGTTGGAGGTAATTATAACTATAGTTTACATTATATCTCCTTTTACACTAGTTTTTTAACCATAATTTTGAGTTATTTGTGACTCCCTCCCCCACTTGACTGTAGCTCACACCGTATTACCCTGCTTGAAAATTGGCTTTGGATTTAAAAATGGTTACCTGGAGGTGTTAATAAAATCTCTAGGTGCTCTGCCTCTTACATGCAACCTGAAAGTTTCAACCTGTCACAGATTAAATTTACCCGTAGTCTTGATTTCCATTTTATTTTCTATTAATTAAAAATGAACATCTCCTTAGAGTCTGCTTTAGAAAAAGAGGTCAATTTAAAAATATCTATCCAGTTGTCCCCTGTCAACTTTAGCAGAACACAGGGGATCAGCGTTACAAATAGGGATTTGTCAAATTAAAAAAATTGGGTAAATAAATTTGTTATGTTGAGTGATCAAATCAGCCATGTTGATGATATATATTAGGGACTTACTAAAGTTTTAAAGCTGGAAGGAATCTTAGAAATCATGTAGTTCCACAATTCCCCATTTCAGTTTTAAATTATAAAACTAATAGATTTTCACCTTTAAACAATGAATAGACTTCATGGTTATTTAGTACAGAAAAATATAAGACCAAAGGGAAAAGTTTCAGGATCCCCCATCCTGTTCTCTAGAGGTTCCCACTGATAGTAGTTTCTTATGCTACTTCCAGGAATTTTCTGGTGTGTGCGCAAGTGCACATATATGTATATGTAATAAAATAAAAAGTAAGATTTAAACTTTTTTCATGAATAGAATAACACTCTCTATACTGGGTCATTCCATTTAATAGATCTGGTTACTTTTTATCACTGCCCTATGTAATAGGCATTTGGATGGTTTCCAGTTTGTTACATTACAGAGAATGCTACAGGGAACACTTTAATACACACAGGTTTTCATATTTGTGCAAATTTATTGGGAGAATAAATTATTAATTTTGGAACAGTTAGGTTAAAGAGTATGAAGATCAAATTTTCATCAATATCTACTAATTATCCTATTTAAAAAGACTATATCAATTTATGGTCCCATCTCAAGCCTCTCCCACTGTTCTTTAAAGTTTAGAAAATCTGAACTCCAGAGAAATTAAACAAAGGTTAGGTAATGGCTGAACAAATTGGAACTCATATTTAAAAAAATTCTGACATTGTTCTAGCTATAGCATACCTCTTAACTACTTACTGAAGAGTTTGAAAGTGTTTTTTAAAAACAAAATTGATGGGTGGCACCTGTGGCTCAAAGGAGTAGGGTGCCGGCCCCATAAGCCTGAGGGGGTGGGTTCAAACCTAGTCCTGGCCAAAAACTGCAAAAAAAAAAAAAAATTGATTTTCTATGATCTCAAGAGTTGGAAATTTATTTTGAGACAGAGTCTCACTATGTTGCCCTCCGTAGAGTGCTGTGGTGTCACAGCTCACAGCAACCTCCAACTCTTGGGCTTAAGCGATTCTCTTGCCTCCGCATCACAAGTAGCTGGGACTATAAGCGCCTGCCACAACACCTGGCTATTGTTATTGTTGTAGTTGTCATTATTGTTTAGCAGGCCTGGGCTGGGTTCAAACCCACCTACTCTGTTGTATGTGGCCAGTGCGGTAACCACTGAGCTACAGGCACTGAGCCTCAGAAATATTTATTATAGAAAATTTTGGATATTATAGCAAAGGTCATGGAAGAAAATTTAAAAAATTAAAATAACCCAAATGATATATATTAGATATATCATTATTAGCATCTTGGTGTCATTACTAATACTTAACTATTTATTTATTTATTTGTATTGAAACAGAGTCTCACTCTGTTGCCCTGGGTAGAGTGCTGTTGTGTCATACCTCACAGCAACCTCAAACTCCTGGGCTCAGGAGATATTCTTGGATTCAGCCTACTGCATAGCTGGGACTATAGGCACCTGCCACAATACCCAGCTGGTTTTTCTATTTGTATTAGAGATGTGGTCTTGCTCTTGCTGAGGCTGGTCTGGAACTCCTGAGCTCAAGCAATTCACCCACTTCACACTCCCAGAGTGATAGGACTCCAGGTATGAGTCACTGTGCCTGGCCTTAACATATATTTTAAATTAAAATTGGGATCACACAATAATACTGTTTGTAACTCTCTTCTTCACTTGCCAATATATGAAAACATTTGTGTCTAAATATTTCTGCAACATAATCCAATTCATTCATTGCTACTAGAACTTTAGTTTGTTACCAGGCTTAAACAAATATTACTGCACTGAAAATCCTTAAGGGTACATCCTTATAGAAAAATAAAATAACTTTCTAAAATTGGAGTGCTTAGTAAAAATACATGATTTGTTTTAAATGGCTTTGAATATACGCTGACAAATTCCCCTCTGGGAAAGTACCATTAATTAACATTTACTAATGCATTACATTTACGTTAATATATTACCATTAAGTTACATTTTAAAAGAAGCTTGAAAAAAAAAGAAAAGGTACAACTGGAGGCTGTCAGGGGTAAAATTACTAATGTCATATGCTGCAGTTATAGGACCGTGAGATGGCATTTGAATATAGAAATTTCTGAGTCTTAAACTGTTGAGAGAAATTTCTGAAAAAGGTCAGAGGAACTTTTGACTGGTTAATGGATGTTCTTATAGTTATAACATACAGTGATACATAATGATAATATTGAGGCTGCTTTATCGCAAAATAATGAAGTCAACACAGTAGAAGTAATATTAACAAAAGTAGGAACAGCAAACATTCATTAAGGGCTTAGTATTTACCTGGCAGATTCTAAAATATATATTAAGCAGTGATAACTTGATTAAGAAATCTTTTGGGAAATATTTTTTTTTTTGAGACAGAGTCTCAGTATGTTGCCCTTGGTAGAGTGCCATGGCATCACAACTCACAGCAACCTCAAACTCTTGGCTTAAGCGATTCTCTTGCCTCAGCCTCCCAAGTAGCTGGGACTCCAAGTGCCCACCACAATACCCGGCTATTTTTTGGTTGCACTTGTCATTGTTGTTTAGCAGGCCTGGGCCGGGCTCAAACCTGCCAGCCTTGGTGTATGTGGCCGGTTCCCTACCCACTGAGTTGCAGGTGCCACTCATGGGAAAGATGTTTCTTAACAAGAAGTCCTCCTTAGCAGTGTTAAAAGAAAGATTAAAAAAGAAAAGTTTAATGAAGTGCTTATTATGCAAGACCTGATTTAATCCTGCATATGGGTGTGGCCATTATTCCAGATTTATAGCTGCAGAAATAAATTAATGTTGGTGTCCACCACTGAGGCAGGTCTTATGTGACTCTAAAGCCTATGCTTGACCTCTGGGAGCAGACCAGAAAGTATAGAAGGTGTCACTGGGATACCAGTTGCTGCTAGCAGGTGGACCAGGGATGAAATATTAATAATAGTGACTTCCTAGTGCAAAAGTAGTGCAAAAGGAGAACCTTTCAATTATGTTCAGTCTTAACTGATTTTGCAAAGACAAAGTCAGTTCGGTACATATTTATCTTAAAGGTCTCTCTAATAGGTACATGTTTGTTTTTTTGGTTTTTTGGTTTTTTTTTTTTTGAGATAGTCTCAAGCTGTTGCCCTGGATAGAGTGCCATGGCATTATTACTCACAGCTACCTCAAACCTTGGGCTTAAGCAATTCTCTTGCCTCAGCCTCCCAATTAGCTGGGACTATGGGCGCCTGCCACAATGCCCGGCTATTTTGTTGTTGTCGTTGCAGTTGTCATTGTGGCTTTAGCTGACCTGGACCTGGTTTGAGCCCACCAGCCTTGGTGTATGTGGCCGGCGCCCTATCCACTGATCTACGGGCGCCACCGCGTAAGTACATTAATCTGCCTTTTTGACAAAAAGACCTCTATCTAACTAGAATGTCATCACAATGTTTTCTTTTTAGCACATTTATTTCTTTATTATTTTTAAATGTTTGGATTAAGGTGACGGTACAAACAAGTAGGTTACAGTGTTTGCTTTTGTTAAGTGTAGTCTCTCTTGTAGTTGTGTCCTGTAACACATTTATTTTTATGACTACTCTATTCGTACTGTATGGCATGGGTTTTCCACTTATGGTAATAATGAAAAATTTCTAGTAAAATCCTTTTGACTTAAGTCGTTTTAAAGAGAAGTAAAAAGTCACACCCTACTTTTCTGTATCTTCTGTCTGCTCAAAAATGACTCCTTGCTTGCTTTGGGTTTTCTTTCTTTCTTTTTTTTTTTTTTTTAAGTTTTTTGTTTTTTTATTCTTTTTTGCTTTAGGTTTTCTTTTCTGCCTTTTTTTTCATAGTTAATACCCTCCTCCTTCTGAAAAAGACTAGGAAGTATTTTTTATCAGCATTTGTGAAGCTGGGTGTGGAGATGATTATTTTTTAATTTAAAATTTTAATTATAAAATAAGACAACTATAATTGACAGTTTTGCCATAATTTCACCATTAGAAGACAGCTGCTATATTCTTTTCTTTTCTTTTCTTTTTCCTGGTATGCGTTCGTTTTAATAATAATAATTGACATTTGTTGAGTATTTGTTTCTAGGCACTGTTCTGTTTTATGTTTACTAACTTATTCAATCTTCTCCACTCTATGACATAAATACCATTACTCCTGTTTTACTTCACTAAAGGACAGTGAATTTAGGAAACTTAACATAGGGATGTGAATCCGGGGAATCTTCCAAGGTTGGACCTTCAACCTCTATGTTATCCGTCATATTTAGCAGTGTTTTATTTATTTATTTATTTTTTGAGACAGAGTCTCCAGCTGTCCCCCTGGGGAGAGTGCTGTGGCATCATAGCTCACAGCAACCTCCAGCTCAGGCTCAAACGATCCTCTTGCCTCAGTTTTTCTATTTACAGTAGAGACAGGATCTTGCTTTTGCTCAGGCTGGTCTTGAACTCCTGAGCTAAAGCAATCCACCCGCCTTCGCCTCCCAGAGTGCTTTTGTAGTGTTCTACTAACACTGCTATTATTATGGTCTATACTTTATTATTTTTCCTTTTCACCAAACAGTATAAACATTTTCCTCTTGCTATGTGGTTCCCAGATTTTTAACAACCAGTTTTATTTGGTTGTTTATGTTAAATTGAACATACCCATTTTAAATTTTCAGCTCCTAAGTGTTGACAAATATCTACGTGTGTGTAACCACCACTGTAGTTAGGATATTAAACCTTTCCATCACCCAAAAGAGTTCCTCTGTGTTTCTTCCAATTTACAGTAATTCCTCCCCAAACTTTTACCAGGTAACAAATGGGCTGCCTTCTGTCACCTTTCTAGTTTTTTTTAACCTCCTCTTTGATCCTTGAGTTATCATTTTTTTTTTTTTAGAGACAGAGTCTCACTCTATCGCCCTTGTTAGAGTGCTATGCCGTCACAGCTCACAGCAACCTCCAGCTCTTGCCTAGGTGATTCTCTTGCCTCAGCCTCCCAAGTAGCTGGGACTACAGGTGCCGCCACAACGCCCAGCTATTTTTTTGTTGTTGTTGCAGTTTAGCTGCGGCCGGGTTTGAACCCGCCACTCTCGGCATATGGGCTTGCGGCCTACTCACTGACCCACAGGCGCTGCCCTGAGTTATCATTTTTATATGAGTTATCATTATGTAATGTCATTCTCTGTTCCTAGGAATATTCCTTGTTCTGAAGTCTATTGTTTTCTGGATAATAACAGCCTCTGTGGTTTGCTTTTGAATAGTGCTTGCATGGTGTATCTCTTTCTAACCTTTTCTTTTTATCCCATCTCTCTCTTTATATTGAGAGTGAATTTCTTCTAGACAGCGTATAGTAGAGTCTTGCTTTTTTATCTTATCTGATAATTTCTCTCTTTAAGGTGTTTCACCTATTTTATATCTAATTTAACTGTTGATACTATTGGATTTAAATTAATTATTTTGAGTGATTACAGTTAATCTGTCCTATTGATTCATTATTAATAGTTATAGCTCTTAAAAATTTTATTAATCACTCTAGGATTTATCATTTCCATCTTTAACTGATCGCAGACCACCTTCAAATAGTATATCATTTCACGGATGATGTGAGAACCTTGCGGAAGTACACTTCCGATTCCTTCCCCCCACTTGTTGTTCTGCCTAAGATGTTTGACTGTCACATGTGTTTTAGGCTCCAGAGCTGTACTGGACCTCTGCCAGTTGTCGGTGTAGCTTCTGAGCCCAAGCTGGTTTTCTGTTCTTCCCCAATGATTGCAAGTTTTCTTTTTCTCTCTTTCTCCAGCTATAATTGGCAATGTTTCTTTGTCTCTGACCTGAGCTGATGGACGTTTACAGGTCTTCTCTCCTTGGCTTAAGGCCTTCGCTTTGCATGAGAGAAGGGTCTGGGGAAGTGAGCAAGACTTTACGCCCTTCCCCCAAGTCTCCTGCCTACAGGCAAATAACCAGAGTGAGCTCCTGTGCTCTCCTGCCCTGTCCCTAATCTTTTCTCCTGAGTGTCTGACAAAAGCCCACAGAAAAGTGAGTGAGAGCAAACTCTTCCTTATGTAGGGGACCCTCACCTCCTTAAGGCTCTTATAGTGGCCCACTCTTGGCCTTTAACAATTCTTTACAATTTTAGTTGATGTCTTCTTACTTGATTTTATGGTAGACGCTGTTTTCTTCCCATGCTCTGCCACAGGTGTGTCACTTTTGAATCCAGGTTGCTTTTTTGCCTTGGGACCTCAGCTCTCTGATCAGGTTAAGAAGTTTTTAATTTTATATTTTTTCTCGATTTTTCTCATTGTCTGGGTGGTTGAGACACTTTAGTATTTCTGTATCCCAAGCCGGAAAGGAAATGGCCAGAGGGATTTTGATTAAAAAAAAAGAAATTCCAATTCACTATTCCCTTATGCTAGGGCACAGGCTGGTGGGGACCACAGGGAGGAAGCAGAGCAGAGAGGAGCAGGGAACTCTGTCGCAGGCCTTCTCAAAGGAAGTCCCCAGTTTTCAAACGAATACCCCAGAGTTTAGGGCTTGAGCTAAACCATGCTCATGTATGGTGTCGATGGAAAAGAAGCCACAGTCTGTAAAATAATTTAGAGAGATTTATTCTGAGCCAAGATTTGAGGACCATGACCTACCTGCAGTCAACCCGAGAAGCCCTGAGCAAGTGGACTCATGAGGTGGTGAGGTTATACGTGGTAGGGAGACAGAGAGTGCAGGTGAGATCATAAGTAATATGCGGAAGACATGTTGGTTTGGCCCCAAAGGGTGGGACATCTCAAAGTGGGGTGGGGAGGCTGACAGGTTATAGGTGGGTTTAAAGATTTTTTAGATGACAATCGGCTTAAAAAGTTAGGCTTTGTCTGAAAGACCAGGAGTCAGTGAAAATGAAGTGTCTGTTAATCAGAGACAAAGCCCTGGACAGACTCAAGTGGTTTGCTGTGTATAGTGAGGACCCGCGGGTCCCCATAGCCTGATGCCTGTTAACAAGTCCCAAAGGACATCTCTACGAAGGGGAGGGGGCACGATGAGGCCTGTCTGGTCTCCTTTCTCATGCCTAGCAACTCCGTTTCAGGGATCCCCTTGGCCAAAGAAGGGCCTCAGGCCATCAGCTGCTTGAGGGAAGATTGAAGATTTTATTTTAAAATTCACAATATGAAACCAGACTCTTTCTTCGCTCCTGAGTTACTATTCTGGGAGATTGTTGAGAGCTTTTTATTGTCAGCCTAGATCCAGGAGGCCCCAGATAGCACAGCTCATCTTTGAAATGTGCCTTTTTTTCTCTCATTGCTTTTAAGATTTAAAAAAAAAAAATCACTGTTTTCCAGCCTTTGCATAGCTTTCTTTGTGTTTATTCTGCTGAGTGTTGAGCTTCTTGAATCTGTGGGTGTATAATTTTCATCATATGTGGACGTTCTCCAGCAATTATTTCTTCCCGTCTCGCTTTCTCCTCTTCTTCTGGGTCAGTTGAGAGTCCTTTGATATCATCCGATCCTTACCGAGGCTCTGCCTAGTTTCTTTCCTTTTTTTGCAAACTATACTTCAGTTTGTATAGTTTTCAATGCTGTGTTTCCAAATTCACTAATGTTTTATAGTCTGATGTTTTATTTGCTTTCTGTGAGTCTAGGCAGTGAAATTTTCATTTCAAGATTACATTTTTTTGGCTGTAGAGGTTCATTCTATTTTAAAAAAGTCTTCCTTTTTTTCTTACTAAATTCATATTTGTCTTCAGACCTTTGTATAAAGAGCACAATGTTGTTTTTGAAGTCTTTGTCTGATAATTTCATCTTCCCTACATTTCCAGGTCTGTTCATTTTGATTGATTTTTCTCCTGACTATGGATCATGGTTTTTTTTTTTTTTTTTTTGCCTGAGACAGAGCCTCAAGCTGTCGCTCTAGGTAGAGTGCGGTGGCATCACAGCTCACAGCAACCTCCAATTCCTGGGCTCAAGCGATTCTCCTGCCTCTGCCTCCCAAGTAGCTGGGACCACAGGCGCCCGCCACAAAGCCTGGCTATTTTTTGGTTGTAGTTGTCATTGTTGTTTGGCAGGCCAAGGATGGATTTGAACAGCTCAGGTGTATATGGCTGGTGCCTTAGCCACTTGAACCACAGGCAGCGAGTCGGATCATGTTTTTTTTTTTTTTGTCTCTTTGCCTTTCTAACGAATTTCACATTGTTAATATTTGGATTTCATTGTCATCCTTGAAGAGTATTGAGTTTTGCTCTGATGGGTAGTTAAATTACTTACAGATCAGCTTGATTCTTTCAAAGTTTGTGTTAGGGTAAAAATTTGTATGCAAGAGGAGAAAGAATTCTCAGCACAAAGATTAAGATATAAAGAAGTAAAAGGTTTACTTTCTCTGAAAGAGAGAAAGAGAGGTAGAGGTGTGGTACACAAAAGGAAGAAAGGGGGAATTTCTTAATGTCCACAGTTTTCTGTTATTTGGATTAATTCCTTGGGAGTGATTCCCAGAAAGTAGAATCATTGAGTCAAAGATTATATATGCTTTAATGTATTTTGAAATATATTGCCAAATAGGCTCGGTGCCTGTGGCTCAGTGGGCTAAGGAGCCAGCCACGTACACCCGAGCTGGCGGGTTCGAATCCAGCCCGGGTCCGCCAAAACAACAATGATGGCTGCAACCAAAAAATGTCTGGGCGTTGTGGTGGGCGCCTGTGGTCCCAGCTACTTGGGAGGCAGAGGCAGGAGACTTGCTTGAGCCCAGGAATTGGAGGTTGCTATGAGCTGTGATGCCACAGTACTCCATCCAGGATGACAGCTTGAGGCTCTATCTCAAAAAAAAAAAAAAAAAAAAAGAAATATATTGCCAAATAGCTTTCCAAGATTATCAATTTTCAATTCCATAGTTATTTATGAGATATAAATTTCATCAACATTCTGATAGGTATAATTTTTTTAAAAAAATCTTTATTTTAAAATCTCTTTGAGGGCAGCACCTGTGGCTCAGTGAGTAGGATGCCAGCCCATATACCGAGGGTGGCGGGTTCAAACCCAGCTCCCGGCCAAATTGCAACAAAAAATAGCCAGGTGTAGTGGCCAGTGCCTGCAGTCCCAGCTCCTTGGGAGGCTGAGGCAAGAGAATTGCCTAGGCCCAAGAGCTGGAGGTTGCAGTGAGCTGTGATGCCACAGCACTCTACCAAGGGCAACAAAGTGAGACTGTCTCTAAAAAAATAAGTTAATTAATTAAAATAAAATCTCTTTGAATTCTAGGAAAGTTAAATATTCTTTTACATTTTTTTTTTTTTTTTTTTGGAGACAGAGTCTCACTCCATCGCCCTTGGTAAAGTGCCGTGGCATCACACAGCTCACAGCAACCTCCAACTCCTGGGCTTAGGCGATTCTCTTGCCTCAGCCTCCCGAGTAGCTGGGACTACAGGCGCCCGCCACAACGCCCGGGTATTTTTCTGTTTTTGTAGTTCGGCCGAGGCTGGGTTTGAACCCGCCACCTTCGGCACATGGGACCGGCGCCCTACTCGCTGAGCCACAGGCGCCGCCCTACATGTATTTTTTAATTAAATCATAGCTGTGTACATTAATGCAATCATGGGGTACAATGTGTTGGTTTTATATCCCATTTTAAATATTTTAATCAAACTGGTTAACATAATCTTCACTGCATTTTCTTAGTTATTGTGTTCGGACATTTATACTCTACATTTAGTAAATTTAACATGTACCCTTGTAAAATGCACCGTAGGTGTGTGCCCACCAATTACCCTCCCTCCATTTATCCTCCCCCCATTATGTATTCTTTTTTTTTTTTTGGTAGAGACAGAGTCTCACTATGTTCCCCTCGGTAGAGTGCTGTAACATCACACAGCTTCCAGCAACCTCCAACTCCTGGGCTTAGGCGATTATCTTGCCTCAGCCCCCCAAGTATGGGACTACAGGCGCCCACCACAACGCCTGGCCATTTTTCTGTTTTTGCAGTTCAGCTGAGGCCAGGTTTGAACCCGCCACCTTCGGTATATGGGGCTGGCACTCTATTCGATGAGACACAGGCGCCGCACCCCCATTATGTGTTCTTACATTGTTTTTCTTTTTTGTCTGTTTGTATCTCTTGCTTGTATCTTTACTGGGATGTTGGTGTCAGTGTTTTTTTTTTTTTTTTTTTTTGTGGAGACAGAGTCTCACTTTATCACCTATGGTAGAGTGCTGTGGCATCACACAGCTCACAGCAACCTCCAACTCCTGGACTTAAGTGATTCTCTTGCCTCAGCCTCCGGAGTAGCCTGGACTACAGATGCCCACCACAACTCCCGGCTATTTTTTTGTTTTGCAGCCTGGGCTTGAACCTGCCACCTTCGGCATATGGGGCTGGCGCCTTACTGGCTGAGCCATAGGCTCCGCCCCATAGTAGTTTACTTTCTATTGCTGAGTAATATTTCATTGTATAGGCATCGCACAAGTGTTTTTTTTTTTTTTGAGACAGAGCCTCAAGCTATCACCCTGGATAGAGTGCTGTGGCATCACAGCTCACAGCAATCTCCAACTCCTAGGCTGAAGCGAGTCTCTTGCCTCTGCCTTCCAAGTAGCTGGGACTACAGGCGCCCGCCACAACGCCTGGCTATTTTTTGGTTGCAGCCGTCATTGTTGCTTGGTGGGCCCGGGCTGGATTCGAACCCACCAGCTCAGGTGTACGTGGCTGGCGCCTTAGCCCGTTGAGCCACAGGCGCCAAGCCAGGTGTCAGTGTTTTGCTTACAATAAAGATAACCTTATCTGTGGCATATATTATTAAGGTCCTTTGTTTTCCTTTTAAGTCTTCCTTAAAATGTAATTTCATCTGTCCATCTTTTCTTTTGTAATTTCTTTTACAAGTTATAAGTTTCAGAAGTCGACTTCAGGTTTGATAAATATTTATGTTGTTTTTCATTTAAAAATTATATTAAATTTAACAAGTACTATATTTCCTTAGCACCTACTCTGAGCCTGTCTGCATCTGAGGTGTTGAGAACATGGTAGTGAATTAAATAGGAATGACCTCTAAATACAAGGGAATAAGAGAAGGCAGATATTTTCAAGGGCAGTAATCTATCTCAAGACTCCTTCCTACGTGACTGGTAAGACGTCTATTAATTCACACCCCACCCCTACTCTTGGTATCTGCCATTTTTTAGTTTTATTTTTTGTAAAATAGCATGAGATTGTGGCTTAAATGACTTTCTTCCAAATTGCCACCTCTTTGTTACAGTACTGTTTATTGGATAGGTGTTTCCTATCCCGATTTATAACTCAGGGTGTTATTTTTATAATATGGAGGCATTATAACATATTTGTTGTGGAGTCAGGCTGACCTGTGTGTAGATGCCGTCTCTACTTACTGGCTAAATAACTGGACATGTTATTTACCCTGTCTGTGAAGTAGGGTGATAATCTTATCTATCACAGAATTATTGGACAAATCAATGCAAAAGGTTTGGTTAATGCTCTTTTAAAAGGGACCGCATTATTGTTGTCAGGTGATCTTAATGAAAAATTGCTTTGGGCTTGATAACATGATATATTTTTTTCACAAGTGAAGGCAACAAAACCAAAAAAAAGCAATCTTTGCTATGGAAGTGAGTTATGTCAAGAAAAAGCTCAGAAGGGCAGCGCCTGTGGCTCAAAGTAGGGTGCCAGCCCCATATACTGAAGGTGGTGGGTTCAAGCTCAGCCCCAGCCAAAAACTGCCAAAAAAAAAAAAAAAAAGAAAAGAAAAGAAAAAGTTCAGAAAACTAGGTTGTTTCTATAATTTTTTTTTTTTAGCTTTTTGGCCAGGGTGGGTTTGAACCCCCCACCTCCAGAGTATGGGGCTGTGCCCTATTCCTTGAGTCACAGGCACCACCCAATTTTTTTTTTTTTTTTTGAGCTCTTGCAAGCTTAGCTATGTCATTGGCAGGGGGTGTGTGTTTTTCCATTCGCTCAGTGGAATTTAGTTCCCAGCACAGAGAGATGAATGGAATGTTGTATGAGCCTGCATAATTTAAAACTAAAAAAACCAAATCACTGAACTCCATCAAATTCTTAGATCTAAACTTCCCTGCCTTTCATCTGTCAGTTCCATTCCTGGTCTTGTGATACTTTGATTTGTTCATCCTGTCCTGACCTCAACTTCATACCTGTTTCATTCTTGTTTCTGGTCAAAGTCACGGTATTCCTTGGCTTGTTGGGCTCCTTTTCTGGACGTGTTTTCTTTTTCCGCCCAAGTGCTCTTGTATCATTTCCAAATTCACAGGGACAGAAGTAGCAATACTGGGTAGACGAAGCAGCAGGTGGGGGAGAAGCGGGAAGGCCTGACACCCAGTGGGCACTGCCTTCGTGGTTCTCAGTTCTTCAGCAAAAGTTGGGGGAGGACAGGGGAGACACGAACTGCCTGTGATCCTAAAACGAATGTGTCTTTTCTTTTTCAGTCCTGACCTAAACTAGATTGTTTTTCAACTCTGATCCATCCGTGGGCTGGCATTTTTCACCTTCCAGTTTTGATAAGGGGAATGATTCCCATGTGTTCATGGCAAACATAATCAGGAGGAAGACTTAAAAGCAGAGGGATCCGTGGATGAAAACTGTTGTATTTTAAGCGTGATGTTGTCCCTAAGCAAGGAGACATGAGCTGGAAGACAGAGGAAAGTGTAGAAAGATACGCCCAGTTCCTTTCACAGCCCCACAAACCCATTCAGCCTTACATCTGCTCAACTCTGAATGATTTTCAAGAAGAGAGAGACTTTTTGGAAAATAACATCTTCCCTCAGCTTAATACACTCTGCAATTCCCGAGGCACATATTTCAAAGCTGTGGACCTGAGTTGGTCAGCAGCGGAGATCCCTGATCCCTTCCCAGCCAACCTGTTCCGACAGCATTCTTGTCTCCAGTCTCAGCATCTGAAGCTCTGTCTGGACTATGTGAATAGCTGCTTTCCCTTTTTCATCTGCATGCTGGGTCAGACATATGGAGACTTTCTCCCTGACTACTCACCTTTCACATTCTTCAACGCAACTGACTTGTCAAGTTTATCCAAACTAGAACAGAATCTCTATGTTGCTGCAAAAAATGGTTATCCTTGGGTCCTGGAGAATCCCAACTGCAGCCTGATGGAGTTTGAGATCATTCAAGCAGCATTTCGGAATGAGTCGGCATTTCAGTATTTTTACTTTCGGAAGAGAGCCACGCGGAAGACATTAGACGAGGAAAAGGAAGAGAAGCTGCCTTCAGATTCTAGGGCAAATGAAGAAGAAAAATTGAGGGTTGGAAAGCTTAAGGCCAAGATTATTAGTAAAGGGCTCCCAGTCCGATTTTATACAGATCTCCATGAGTTGGGTAAGCTGCTTTTGAAGGACTGGTCAGTTGTGATAGAAAAGCTTTACCCAGCCACTCCAAGGATTGAAAATATAGGTTAGTAAATATAGAGATAGCTGGGTCTATCCTCGGTATAAGGCTAATGCTTTGCAGGTCTTTCTTGTAAAAGGAATTTTTTAAGTAACTGGAAATTATTCCTTAAGCAGTTAAAATTATTACTGTATACTTGTAACATGTATTTCTTCATTTTGAAGATTTTTGTAACAAAGTAACAGTAAATAATGGGGTCATGGAAGATTATTAAGGAAGTTAAGGAGCTCAGGGAAGATCTAAATATCTAACAGTTAACATGTGGAGCTAGGGCAGTGGTCCTTAACCAGTTTTGCCCCCTCGAGTGACATTTGGCCATGTCTACAGACATTTTTGGTTGTTACAGTTGGGGGAGAGCCACTGGCACCTAGTGGGAAGAGGTCAGTGATACTGTTGACCACTCTGTAGTCCCCAAGACAGCCCTTTGATAAAGAATTGTCCAACCCAAAATGTGAATAGTGCTGAGGTTGAGAAATCCTGAGCTAAAAGGAAAACAAACTTTTATTGTCTTAATAATTATCTGGTGCTTGGCGTGTGTATCACATTTAATCTTCAAGGTTTAGCCCTCCAAAGTAGGTGCTGGTTTTGCACACGAGCAAATGAAAGCTATTGTATAATAATTAAGTGTGTTACCAAGGTTACATAGTGAGTGAGGGACCAACAACCCCAGGATTTGAACCCGGGGCCCTCAGACTCTAAAATCCATGTCTATTCTCCTTTATCTTCACTGTGAGAGCATAATCCATGGACTGGAGGCCTGGGGAGCACCTGGGAGCTTGTTGACAATGCAGAATATTGATCTCCATTCCAGGTCAAATGAATTAAAATATGTAGTTTAACAAGGTGATCAGGAGGTTTGCATGCACATTGAAGTTTGAGAAACACTGCCTCTACATGAAATGATTACCTTTAGAAAGAGTGTCTTGTGGACAAGTACCAGATTAAAAAGGCGAGAGTATGGATGTCAGGAGGGATCTGTGCTGATTATATGAAAAATAGAACATTTATATGCATATGTGTGTTT
The DNA here is from genome assembly GCA_963573935.1 of Arctocebus calabarensis. Classification (NCBI taxonomy): domain Eukaryota; kingdom Metazoa; phylum Chordata; class Mammalia; order Primates; family Lorisidae; genus Arctocebus; species Arctocebus calabarensis. The sequence goes on from CAUYON010190514.1 coordinate 33,167, forward strand.
GGGGGCTAGAAAGAGGGTCAGTGTCTTTGGTTAGATTCTTGAAAGGCTTAATAACCTAAAAGGTTATGAATTACTGATGAAAGGGCCCAATTCATGTGGGGATGCAAAATGGTGGTAGATAGTGTGTGTGAATGTTTTCAGGGACCAGGTAGACAGTTGTTCTTATTTTTTTTTTTTTTTTTGAGACAGAGCCTCAAGCTGTCATCCTGGGTAGAGTGCCATGTCATCACAATTCACAGCAACCTCCAAACTCCTGGGCTCAAGTGGTTCTCCTGCCTCCACCTCCCAAGTTGCTGGGACTACAGGCACCTGCCACAATGCCCAGCTATTTTTTGGTTGCAACCATTATTGTCGTTTGGCGGGCCCGGGCTGGATTTGAACCTGCCAGCTCAGGTGTATGTGGCTGGCTCCTTAGCCACTTGAGCCACAGGCGCTGAGCCAACAGTTGTTCTTGTAGCGTGACGGTGAGCAAGTGGCTCTGCAGTGATCAGAGGAGTGTTGACCCACCTAAAGTCATCTGAATGCAGTGTGGGGGGTGGGGCAAAGACCAACCTGTGCTGGCTAAACAAAACTCTGCCTACAAGGCAAATCATTTTGGATCCTGGAAAAGAACATTTATGAGTCACAACTCTTTTGGTTGCAAATAAGTCAAACTACCTTCAAGGAAAGGGAAATTTATTAACATTTATAACTGCAAAGCCCAGAATTAGGTCTGGTTCAGCTCAGCCTTCATCCAGTGGCTCAAATGATGAAACGATGTTACCAGACCCTCATCTCTCACTGCTTCGCAGCTTGGCTCTGCCGTCCTGATGTTGGCTTAGCTTCATGGCGCCTCTGTCATGGAGGAAAATTCTGTAATAGCTCCAGGTTCAAGTCTACCAGAAGTGAACTGCTCCCAGTCCTAGCATAGACCTGGGCCATGTGCCTGCATCTGACTCAGTCACTGATACCAAGAGAATGTGATGCTCTGATGGCTTAATCCTGTGTCATAGTTCACCTCTGGAGCTAGAAGTAGAGTCAGACTCACTGGAATAATATGAACTGTCAGTGGGGATGGGTGGATCCCAAATGAAAATCTAGGGCTGTTACTGAAAAATAGAACGGAGTAAATTGGGTGGGGTAAATTGATGTTGGGCAGCCAAAAAGTATCCCAAATATTTACTACTGGCTTAGGGTGTTAGAATTTGACATATATGTCATCAGATTCTATATTTTTCAGTTCCTAGTTGTGTGACCTTAATACTTACTTAATATTGATAAGTTAATTACTTAATATTGGTAAAACTTAATTTTTTCTTCTGTAAGATGGGCTAACATTGGGCAGCACCTGTGGCTCAGTGAGTAGGGTGCCGACCCCATATACCAAGGGTAGTGGGTTCGAACCCAGCCCCAACCAAACTGCAACAAAAAAATAGCCAGGCATTGTGGCAGGCACCTGTAGTCCCAGCTGCATGGGAGGCTGAGGCAAGAGAATCGCCTAAGCCCAAGAGGTGGAGGTTGCTGTGAGCTATGTCGCCACAGCACTCTACCGAGGGTGATAAAGTGGGCTAACATTAACTACTTTGAGAGTAGTAATGTTGCAAAACACCTAAAGACAGCACCTAGCACAAATTAGGCACATGGTAAATAACTAATGAGAATGAATAATGCTGAATGGGTCCTGGAAGAATATGTGCATTTGTCTCAATTCAGAAATGTGGTTAATACTAATATTCTTTTACTAATCTCAGTCTGAATTGAATCCATTGAGTAATATTCACTAATGCATTAAAAAATCAAGGCTTTCTGCATATTTAGGTGAGGGTCCATAGTATTCTCCTTAGTTTTTGGTTTTGGATACTATTGAAAGATTACTTGTTTTAGACTTTTTTTTGAGATAGAATCTCACTATGTCACCCTCAGTAGAGTGCTGTGGCGTCACAGCTCACAGCAACCTCAAACTCTTGGGCTTAAGCAATTCTCTTGCCTCAGCCTCCCAAGTATCTGGGACTACAGACACCTGTTACAATGCCCAGCTATTTTATTTTGTTGTTGTTGTCGTCATTGTTGTTTAGCAGACCTGGGCTGGGTTTGGACCCGCCAGCCTCGGTGTATGTGGCTGGTGCCCTAACCACAGAGCTATGAGTGCCAAGCCTAGGCTTTATTCTTGAATGTATATATGTGGTCTGAATTAGAAGATACAGAATGGATGGATTATAAAAAATGTTTTAGAAAGAAGTGCAAGATTCTTTTTCCTTTGGGTCTTCAGTAGTCCTTAATCACTCAGTTAGCTCCAAAATCTCACAGTCCACAGCTAGGGGAGCAATGGGTCATTTGGCCAGCTGGTAGTTCATGTAAGACAGTGCAGAACTATCACTTTATACTCTTGAGCTTTATAAGTGCTTTTGAGGTCCTTGAAGGTACCGAGAATAATGGGTGAGGATCAAGGTTAGCACAAGAGGCCTGTTGAATGTAAGGTCATCCCAAATTCTAAGATCTTGACACCTGAAGCTGACCTTGCCCTGACTATAAGTCCTCCAGGTCTGTTTTGGTTCTAACCATAACCATGAGGCAGCCCAGTTAACTATGAACATAGAAGGTGAGCATCTTGGGAACCCACCAGGCTAACCTGCCTGCTGTTTCTTTTCCTGAATATGTTGACAACAGCCTCTATTCTTAAGAAATACAAGCTTGGGCAATGTGGATGTCACCAGAGATGAGAGAGCATTTTGACATACTAGGACACCCTGACTTTAATTAGGTAATGAGTATAGAATTGCAGTAAATTGAAACCAGAAGAAACTCCAGAGATCATCCCATTGTCTGGCCCATCCCCTTATTTTACTAGACAGTTTAAGGTACTCACCCAGTCTCAGGGCTGCAACTGTACCTATGGTTGTCATCTTTATTAGGGTATCATTTTTGTTTGTTTGGCGCTCTGTTACCCACGCTGGAGTGCAGTGGCCCAATCATAGTTCAGTTCAGCCTCCAACTCCTGGGCTCAAGCAGTCCCCTGCTTCAGCCTTCCAAATTGCTGGGACTACAGACACGAGCCACTGTGGCTTAGCTAATTTAAAAAGAATTTTGTTTTTCTTTGTGTGAATGCAGGTCTTGCTATGTTATCTAGGCTGGTCTCAAACCCCTGGCCTCAAGTGATTCTCCCCCAACTTGGTCTCCCAAAGTGCTGGGATGACGGGTGTGAACCGCTCTATCCAGCCCCTGGCATCTTATCCTAGATGTATACTCCATGACCCCAATCTCCGCCATGGACAAATATATACATATCCACTGTGTGATTGAATTAGGTAACTTCATACTTAGCTCCCAATTTGAAAAAAATGACAGAATATCTATAGCAAGATGTTTTGCTCTTTTCATTCTGACTGAGGTCATGAGATGACTTGGAATTGTAATAGTATTCCATGTGTAAATAGCATGAGGATGGTTATATTTTCTTTCCCTGGCATATAGAATGAACTGTGAAATACAGAGCCCAAATAGAAAGAAGGTGATATCAATATAAGAGACAGAAACTGTCTGGGGCATTTATAATAAATAACCATGTGCACTTGAAAATGTGAAACTACCAATCTAAAATACTGAAACTTATCTTTTTGACTATGAAGACTACAAGCACAGGTTTGAACATTCCTATCATGAAGAATTTACTGAGAAGTGCAAGCAAGTGTTTACTATTTCCAAGGAGTCGAAAAGGACCTTTGAAATCTTGGAAAAATTTGCCTTAAAGGACGTGGAACTGGATTTTAACAATGTAGCAGCAAATTCCAGTTTAGATTCTGTTCTCAGGTAAGACATCCAGAAGCTCCAAGCCTTTCCATGGGGCCCAAGCAAAACAGCCTGACTACATGTGATCCCCTAAATTTGGGATGTCTTTCCTCACTTCTCCCATTCTCTGCCCATCCTTTCCTGTAAGAGAGACCCCCTAAAAGCCACCCCTGATTTAGAATGTCCTTATCAGACATCGCTGTACATTTGCAAAGCTTCTCTGCTATTTCATACACTTTCTTCCAGTGTTCTCAAGAAGATTATAAACTCCCAGAGGACAGGGAATCGGCCTTCTTTTTCTCCCACTCTGTCAAAATTGGTCTAAGTTGTTCCCAAGAATGACAGAGTAACTTTAAAGAGACAAAAACAGATAGGAAATACAAATAACAAATCGGCATAGTGTTGTATATGTACACATATCGTCAGTGCATTATTAATTACATTCAGATATTAAGCCAGCACTTACTAAAATGATACAGCCGCATCATTCTTTGTGTTTACGAGTAAGGAGTTGAGTCATCTTATCCAATGTGTGCACTCCTTCCCTGTTTTATCTAGCATCCCCTGCAATATAACTTCTGTATCTTTCCCAGCCTGGGGAGTGACAGAGCCTGTGGGCCACAAGCTGAGACCAGCTAAGAACCCTCAGGTTGTCTAAGGTGCCTTTCCCAGTCTCATCCCTAGAAATGAGGTAGGGTCTGGGGGTACTTTTATTTCTTTTCTTTTCTTTTTTTTTTTGAGACAGAGTCTCACTTTGTCACCCTCAGTAGAGTGCTGTGGCCTCACAGCTCACAGCAACCTCAAGCTCTTGAGCTTAAGTGATTCTCTTGCCTCAGCCTCTCTAGTAGCTGGGACTACAAGCCCCTACCACAACCCTCAGCTATTTTTTGGAGACAGGGTCTTGCTCTTGCTCAGGCTGGCCTCCAACCTCTGAACTCAGGCAATCCACCTGCCTCTGCCTCCCAACTGCTAGGATTTACGGTGCCTGGCGGTACTTTTGTTTCTTAGTCAATATTTCGTCCATCCTCATCCTCCAGCTTTTACCATAGATTGCATTTATCCTGGAATAAGCCATCAGTGGCTGCGGTGGCTCAGGGTTGTCCTCCGCCATTATTATCCTGGGCTCAGCACCCACCAGTTGAGTCCACTCAAGCACAGAACTATGAACATTCTTGTGGTTCTGAGAGCACGTGCCAAGAGGAAAACAATTTATTTGGTTACTGAAATATGACGCTTAGTCAATATTTTTATGACTATAGGAGAAACAAATAGGTCATAGGTTAAGAATGTCAGGATTGAATAGGCAAATCTGTAGAGACAGGAAGTTGGTTATTAGCTCCTGGGGGATGAAGTTAGGGGGGAAATGGAGAATGACTCTTCCTGGGTACAAAGTTTCTTATTTGCGGTGCTGAACATATTCTAGAACTAAACAGGGATAATGTTTGTACAACCTTGTGAACATAATGAAAACCATTGAATTGTATGCTTTTTTTTTTTTTTTTGGTGAGTAGGGCGCTGGCCCCATATACCGAGCAAGGGTGGTGGGTTCAAAGCCGGCCCTGGCCAAACTGCAACAAAAAAATAGCCAGGCGTTGTAGCGGGTGCCTGTAGTTCCAGCTACTCTGGAGGCTGAGGCAAGAGAGTCAACTAAGCCCAAGAGCTGGAGATTGCTGTGAGTTATGATGCCATGGCACTCTACCAAGGGTGACAAAGTGAGACTCTGTCTCTTAAAAAAAAAAGAAAAAAGTGCAAGTTTTTGGTATGTGAATTATTTCTCATTTAAGTTATAATTTTGAGTATTTCAGAGTAGATGAGAAGTTCCATAAACTTTACTGCAATTGAACAACTCAAATTATTGTGCTCAATAAAAATACAACAATGTAATAACCCCTTTTAGATTAGCTGTGTGAAAGTATTCAGGGCTTTGTTTGTTTCGCCATTTGGAAACAATGTTCTGTACTGTAAGTTCCCGAATACAGTGTGGAGGTCAACAGAGAAGGAGTGTCCTTTCCAAGTTGCAAAGCATTGTTGTACTAATCAACCACATGCATCAAGAGCATTTTTTTTTCTTCTCACTTTGAAAGGAGTCACAGATTGCTTTGTAATGTTTTTATCTATTTGTTCTTGAGAAGAAATCTGTAAGATTCTAGCCCTAATCATGACAATGCATATTTGCGTTTTTCCTTCCTTGTTTTTTTTTTTTTTTTTTTGCCGTTTTTGGCCGGGGCCAGGTTTGAACCTGCCACCTTCGGTATATAGGGCCAGCACCCTACTCCTTTGAGCCACAGGCGCTGCCCTCCTTCCTTGGTTTTATCTGTTAGGTGCCAAGAACTATTTTAGACACAGGATATACAGTAGTTAATAAAGAGACAAGAATCCCAGCCTCTTTGGAGCTTGTACGGTGAAGCCAGAGATAACCCTAATAAACATGTAACATATGGAGTATGCTACATGCGTTCAAGTGCTAGGGAGCAAATGAAACTTAGAAAGGGAATAGGGTGAGGGAAGTCCCACTGAGAAGGTGGTATTTGGATAACTACTGGAACTGGTTGTGAGAGCAGGCTATCCAAATATGGATGGCAAGAGCCTTCCAGACAGGTCATGGCCAACACAGAAGCTCTGAGGCTAGAGAAATAGCAGGGACTCACCGGGCAGAAGGAAGTCAGAGCTGCAGTGAGAGTGTCTGGGGCAGAGGTCCGAGAGGTACTGGGTGACAGGAGTGTGAGTCTTGTCTCACAGGTCACAGTAGGGACTTGGGCTTTCGCTGCGTTTGAGCAGAGCAATGACCTATACATAGGATGTATCTCGAAGGACTCACTGTCACTGCTTGGTTCAGGATAGAGGGTATGAGGGCAAGGTGGAAGCAGGGCATGTCATCTAATCTGACCACTCGAATCTGCTGGTGAAAGAATTTCCACAGTAGAGCACTGATTCCTAAGTCACGTGAAGGCGATGGAATTCTTATGAAGTATCTTCTAAGGACACTGCTTTAGTTTTCCATTTTAATCAGCTTTCAGATTGGTCCTCTTCCTTTGCTGAATCTCAGTTTATTATATTTCATTGACTCATGTAACAGTTTATAATCAGGTGCTGTGCTAGTCAATAAATACCCAGTAGTGAATAACGTAAGCCTGGTAACTGCCATCTTATGTAATTGACACCCATCTTATGTAATTGACACCCATGAAAACTCAGCAGATGCGTATTTATTGAGCCCTAAGTGTGTGAGGCACAAGGCTAGAGGCTATCTGTGGTGATGTTCATGAACCTGAGAAAACTCTGCCGATATATCTAGAAGCTTTTTGCTAAAAACTAAAGCAACAAGACATATATTGTTGTCCTGTCGGTTCGAAGAAACCGTATTTATGGAATATTACCAGCTGACACACCTGGTGGAGGAGAAGCTTTTCAGTGAGTCATTAATGAATGACTTTTTAAAAAAAAATTAGTCTTATTTTATTTTGCATTTATTTATTTTTGTGAGACAGAGTCTCACTTTGTCGCCCTTGGTAGAGTGCTATGCGTCACAGCTCAAAGCAACCTCTAACTCCTGGGCTTAGGTGATTCTCTTGCCTCAGCCTCCTGAGTAGCTGGGACCCTACAGGCGCCCACCACAAAACCCAGCTATTTTTTTTGTTGTTATTGTTGTTGTCATTGTTGCAGTTTGGCCTGGGCTGGGCTTGAACCCGCCACCCTCGGTATATGTGGCCAGTGCCCTACCCAATGAGCCACAGGTGCCTCCTGTAACCTTAGGTTTTTATGGGACAACCCTAGGATGTGTGTAGCTGGAAGGGCTTCTAAGGTTGCTGTCTACGCCCTAATTTTTTTTTCTTTTTGAGACAGAATTTCATTTTTTCACCATCCGTAGAGTGCAATGGCATCATAGCTCACAGCAACCTCAAACTCTTGGACTCAAAGCAATTCTCTTGCCTCAGCCTCCCTGGAGGCTGGGACTAGAGGTGCCCACCACAACGCCTGGCTATCTTTTAGAAACGGGTGTTGCTCTTGCTCAGGGTGGTTGGTCTTGAACTCCTGAACTCAGGCAGGCTACCCACCTCAGCCTCCCAGAGTGCTAGGATTACAGCCATGAGCCACTGCACCCAGCCTACTCTCCTAATTTTATATCGGACCATGTTCAAGCCCAAAGGGTGAATGACTTATTTGAGGCAAAATGTATGCAGGGCAATTTTCTCCTCCTCCTTCCTGTTCTCTTTCCCCACCTGCCTACCTTCCTTGGTACATGACTACGTTTCACCCCTTTATTTTTCAGAGTAAATTCTTTTCCAGCTTACAAGTCTATTTTGCTCTTGTCTGGAGAACGTGGTTGTGGGAAGTCCACTCTGATTGCCAACTGGGTGAATTATTTCAAAAAGAAATATCCAAGTGTGTTGATGATATCTCAGTTTTTGGGGAGCACCTGTGAGAGCAGTGACATCACGTCTGTGATCCATTACTTCATCACGGAATTACAACATGAACACTATGGTAACTAATGGAATGAAACTTGCCCACTCATTCAGAAAATGTCTGGTGGGTTTCTTTCCCTCTTCCTTCTCTTTGCTTCCCTTCCCTTCCCCTTTCCTTCCTTCTTTCTTCTTTCTTTCCTTCTTTCTTGCCTTTTTTCTTTCTGTTCTTCCCTACTTCCTTCCCCCCTCCCCTCCATCCTTTCTCCCTTCCTTCCTCTCTCTTTCTTTCTTCTTTCACCACATATTAATTGAGCACCTTTATGTGTCATGGCATTATTCCAGGCAGTGAGGATATAGCTGTGAACAAAACGGGCACAAGTCCCTACCTCATGCAGTTTTCACGTTATTGGGGAAGGGGAGGAGAGTTAACTGAGTAACTAAAGAAAAGACTGTTAGATGGTGGGAAGTTCTATGAAGAACCAGCAGCGCGAGAAGGTAGGCAGTGTGCAGGAACTGTTAGGATTTTAAATAGGGCCTGGGGAGGTCTCACTGCAGAAAAGACTTTAAAATAAATGCCTACAGGAGAGGAGAGCAGGAACCCGCTGGATATTTCAGGAATAGCCTTGTTCAAGGAAACAAGCCCAAGGTCCTTGGAGGGACAGGTCTTCCGACCTTTGCCCCTCCTCTGCAGTATTCCCTGAGCCTGTTCATTTACTCACTTGCTCATTCATTGTAAAATACTTACTGGTTACCTGTTCTATGCTGGACACTCTTCCCAGTCTAGGACTACAGAAGTCAGGCAAATAGGTCATGGCCCTACCCATATTGTGTTATAGTTGAGAAAGGCAGATAACAAATAAACAAGAGACATCACATAATGATCATTGCTACACAGAGTGATGCGATACGGTGACAGTGTGGCTATTTGAGTAGTGAGGGACTACATTGGTTAGGCTAACTAGCTGTTGTGAGGGACTACATTGGTTAGGCTAACTAGCTGTTGTATCAACTAAATCCCATTTCATTGGCTTTTAAATGGAAGCTTATTTCTGTTTTATTTTATTTTTATTTCAGATTAATATGAGGGTGCAAACAATTAGGTTACAATGTTGTGTTTGTTAAGTAAGGTCCCTGTTGTAGTTGTGCCCCTCACCCAGGAGATATGCCATATACCCTTAGATTTTTTTTTTTTTTTTTTGAGACAGAGTTTCACTATGTTGCCCTTGCTGGAGTGCCGTGGCGTTAAAAGCTCACAGCACACAGCAACCTCAAACTCTTGGGCTTAAACGATTCTCTTAAGAATAGCTTTCCACAGCACCCGGCTATTTTTTGTTGCAGTTGTCATTGTTGTTTTAGCTGGCCTGGGGTCAGATTCGAACCTGCCAGCCTCAGTGTATGTGGCTGGTGCCATAACCACTGTGCTATGGACACTGAGCCAATATACTCTTACTTTTTGCCCGCTGAGTGAGAGCACACCAATCTCCTTCCCTCCACCTCCTCCCCCCAACTTGGACTGCCTTGAATTTTTCTCTTGTGTGGATGTGTATTAGTTCATCTATTGGGAAATCTTATTTCTTACTCATGTAAAAGTCTGACATGGGGTCCCTAGTCAGATAGCAAGTTGCTTCCTCCACGTGGTGATCTAGGGACACAGGTTCTTTTCATCTTGAGGCTGTGTCATCCCCTACAGCTTCAGGTCCCTCTGTTTTTGGCTAGAGTGGGAAAGGTATGCTTGCTCCTTAAAAGTCTTGGCCTGGAAGTGATACATAGCACTTCCCTTTGTTTTGGCTAGCAGTTGGCCACACTGGGCGCACGTGGCCATGGTGGGAATTGAGCAGGGCAGAAAGCTAACCCCACCCTATGGAAGGGGGAGCATTAAACGTGGGGCGCAGCCATCCTTTCTGCTACACTCTCTGGGGAGAGCTCATTGATAAGAAGGAGCCTGCTATGTGGAGACCAGGGGAAAGAACATTTTCAGGCAAAGACCCCAGGTAAGGTCAACACGGCTCTGAAGCTGGGAACAGAGTTGAACAAGTTAGGGAAGAGGAGCAATGAGGCTGAGCAGCGGTGGACTGCAGGAGAGTCCCACTAGATGAAGCAGAAAGGCTTTAGATTGGGGTTCATAGACCACAATATTGGATTTGGATTCTATTAAATGCAACGAGAGGCCAGTGGAGGTTTTATTTTTTGAGACCCTGGTTAGAGCGCTGTGGTGTCATAGCTCACGGCAACCTCAAACTCCTGGGCTCGAGCGATCTTGCCTCAATTTTTTTCTATTTTTGGTAGAGATGGGTCTCACTCTTGCTCGGGCTGGTCTCAAACTCCTGGGCTCGAGTGATCTTCTTGCCTCAGTTTTTTTCTATTTTTGGTAGAGTTGGGTCTCACTCTTGCTCGGGCTGGTCTCAAACTTCTGAGCTCAGGTGATCCACCCTCCTCGGCCTCCTAGAGTGCAAGGATTACAGGTGTGAGCCACCACACCTGGCCCTGGTGATGGGTTTTGAGCAGAGGAGTGACACTTGGATTTGATTATTTTTAAAAAGATCAAAGTCAGTCTGATGTGTGGGACATAGATGTAGGGACACAAGGACGAGGCAGAGACACTGAGAGGCTACTGCAATGGTCCCTGTAAGAGATGCCAGTGGCTTGGAGAGGACAATAGCAGTGGGAGCTCTGGGAGGGGTTGAGCATTTGCTGAGGAATTGAAGGTGCAGGGTGAAGAAAAGGGAGGAATTGAGGAAAAGTCCTAGCTTCAGGCTTCAGGAAACTAGGCAGCCAGGGAGGGCGGTTGACTGAGACGGGCCAACATTGGTAGGCTGGGGGAGGGGAAGGAGGTTTTGAGAGATATCAAGTGGTCTGCTTTGTACACATGGCTGTTAAGATGCAAGGCATGTGCCAGTGCGTGATGACAGGTGTGTGGGATCTGCACTGTGCCTAACTGTGCCAGGAGCAATTAGCTGTGGGACCTTAGGTGACTTACTCTAAACCTCTGTGACTCCAATTCCCCTTTGTAAGGTGTGGATAATAGTATTTTAAAGAGGACCTACGTACATGTAGTTGACAGGATTGACTCACAGAATGTGAGAGAGACAAAGGCACTTGGCTCAGTGCATGGCGCCTCGGGAGCACTGATGAATATTAGCTATTATCAGTGATAAACACACCAGTGCGATTTGCATGTCCGTGCCTGATTGTGCCTGTTCTGGGAGATTCATCTCTTCTCATGCAGGGCGGTTCCCGTATGTGCCTCTGGGCCTTGAGTTGGGTGTGTGGGTGCTCCAGTGTGAGTTTTATTATTATTATTATTATTCTTGTTTTTTGAGACAGAGTTTCAAGCTGTCATCCCTGGGGCATCACAACTCCCAGCAACCTCAAACTCTTGGGCTTAAGCGATTCTCAGCCTCAGCCTCCCAAGTAGCTAGAACTACAGGTGCCTGCCACAATGCCCGTCTATTTTTTTTGTTGTTGTTGTTGCAGTTGTCATTGTTGTTTAGCTGGCCTGGGCTGGGTTCCAACCCACTAGCCTCCGTGTATGTGGCCGGTGCCCTATCCACTGAGGTACGGGTGCCGCCCTCCAGGGTGAGTTTTGATGTATAAATCTTATTCCCATATGAGGAGACAGGTATATGAGTCTCTGTTCTGTACAAGTGGTGGGTGTCTGAGTTAATAGTGGGTCAGGTCTCTGCGGTTGCTGTTCTCAGGGCGTACAAAGCGGGTAAAATAAAAATCCGTAGAAGCAGGTGTGACCGTGTCTACCCAGCGATTAATCCTATTCTGGCGCATCCCGAAGGTGTGCAGTCTGGCCAGGTTGATGATGTAAACTCAGCTGTACATGCCCAATTATGATTTTATTCCCAAAGTGAATCATTATTTTAATGAATGTGGTTTTGGGTGCAGAAAGTTCCTAATAAAAACAGCTGCTATTTTCCAAGCAAACAGATCTTTAGGCTGACAGTTCAGGAACAGTTTAGGAATACGTGGCACCTCCGATCTTGAATGAACACCCTTTTTCATTAATGGCGGGAGGCTGAAGAGAAGGGCTATGCTTATGGACCTGGCCTGCAAAATTGGTTCCACCATCTGCTAGCTGCATGACCTTGGGGACTTAAGCTCTCTGTCCCCCAATTTCTCTCTGTAAACTGATGAGATTTATAGTACCTGCCTCATAACACTACATGAGGATTACAGGTAATACATGGAAGGTGTATAAAAAGGTGCCTGGAACACAGCTGCCATTATTATGATTGTTATTTATTATTTTTTTAATTTCTCACTGTGCTAGAGAAAGAAGCAGGGAGTAGGGGCTGCTAAGGGAAATAGTTCACTTCCATTCATTAGCTGGGTTAAGGAGGGAAGCCCAGCTCTCCAGCAGTTTGCAGGATGGGTGCAGAAGGCTAACCCAGCATCATTGAGTGAACCAGCCTTTGCCACAACGAGTTTCACCTAGAGGCGGAGAAGCAGACTTGGCTTCTTTGCAGAAGGCATTTTCCCGTTGCCTCAGTTGTCTGCAGCTGCAGCTCCTGTGTGGGCTGTGAACCAGGGACCTATCTTGTTGGGGATCCCAAAACACCTTCCTGTGATGCTGACTTTTCTGCTCCTCGGTTCTCAAGTCCCGCTTGCCAGAATAAAGGGGTCTTGTGTACGAGGGCTGCCCGCAGCCAGCTCTCTGACTCCCATGCCCTTTGCTTGCCTTGCAGGCAGCTGGTGTCACTGAACATATCCTTTGCAGGTCAGAGGAGCGTCACTGACTTTCTCATTTGCATGTTTTCTCCACGTTACCCCACGGAACCTGGTGGCAGCCCTGAATAACAACAAGTTCCATTTGTTGACAACTTTCTGAGTACCAGGCACTGTGCTAAGGATTTTATCAGAATCTCCTTTAGTGCTCTCTGTACCATTATCATCCTGGGTAGGGCAACTGGGCAGAGCAGGCTGTGCAAACTCCGGTGTCTGCGGAGTTCCAGTCATTTCTGCGTGGTCTTGCCACCTGCAGCCAGCAGAGGAAAATTTCACTCTTTTGGATGAGTTCCATCTGTCCATGTCTTTGTTCAGTCCCATTCTCCTGAAATGCCCTCCCTCCTCTCAGGGCACTGAAATTCTCTCTCTCTTTCTTTTTTTTTTATTTTGAGACAGAGCCTCAAGCTGTCACCCTGGATAGAGTGCCATGGCATCACAGCTCATAGCAACCTCCAACTCCTGGGCTCAAGTGAGTCTCCTGCCTCCACCTCCCAAGTAGCTGGGACCAGAGGCTCCCACCACAACGCCCAGCCATTTTTTGGTTGCAGCCGTCATTGTTGCTTGGCGGACCCGGGCTGGATTTAAACCCACCAGCTCAGGTGTACATGGCTGGTGCCTTAGCCTGTTGAGCCACAGGTGCCGAGCCTCTCTGTCTTTCTTTTGAGACAGAGTCTCTGTCATCCCAGCTACAGTTTTCATAGCTCACTGAACCATCAAGCTCCTGAATTCAAGCCATCCACCGAGAAGCAGGGACTACAGGCCCCCATGACCTGCTATTTTTTTTTTTCTGTTTTTGGTAGAGACGGGATCTTGCTCTTGTTCAGGTTGGTCTCAAACTGCTAGGCTCAAGTGACTCTCCCGTCTGAGCCTCCCAAAGTGCTGGGATTACAAGTGTGAGCCACTGCGCCTACTTCCTTCTCCTCCTTTCAGGCCTGTTCAAAGGCTGCCCTTCCATAAAAGGGGCTGATGGGTCCCTCTCTCCTTCACCCTTAACTTTGACCAGGCAGCAGCTGTAGCCCTAGTGCAATTGCATTTTAGCTTTCCTTGGTGTCTCCCTCCAAATACGGTATGATGTCACCTTCCTTGGTCCCTCAGGTCACTTACAAACAGTCCGGTCGGTACGTGTTTGATTTTTTGTCTTCCTGTATGAGTTCTGTGCGTGCAGGGATCATGTCTATTTTATCGGCTAATGGACATACACAGTGCCTGGCACAGAGAAGCTTCTCAATAAATCCATGTCGACAACACGGATGAAAAGGGCATGGGTTTGTCAATTCCCAAGTCACTGAGTGGGTTTTTAAACATATCTCAAGCGTATCACCATTTAAATTATGGTAATATGGGCCACTGTCATTTAGTAGAAACAGATTGGTCCTGCTAGAATAAAGAGAAATGTTTAGGATCTTTTTCTCATGCTTACTAATGCTGACTTTACCTGCAGCATCATTGTAAGGAAAATGATTATAATTTTAAAACGCCACACATCATGTTTTTCTTCATATGCCAGGACACGCGTCTATGACAATCTTCCTTGAGTGTTTTTTGTTTAGCCTGGGATTCCTTTTTGCCGATTATATCAATGAGACCGTGCTTAATAATTGTCAGGTGGTGCCTGTTTCTTGAGGTTCATCCCTCTGCTTGGTCGCTTAGTCCCCACGCCAGCTTTGTCAAAGAGGCAGACAGTCCACACACCTGTGGGCTCCCCAGTGACTGCTAATGAGCCATCCACACCAAGAAATGGTGGCTACGCATGGCTTGAAATTGAACTGCTAGAAAAATAAGTGTTTTAAAAGCTCCGGACGATCTGCATGTTCACATCCCTTCATCTCTCCATGCCTCAGTTTCCTCCTGTACAAAATGAGGGGGTTTGGACTAGATTAGATGATTTGTAAGAACCACCTCTGCTCTAAAATTCTGTCACTTAAGGTCTGATATCTCAACAGGTCCCTAATTTTAAAGATTTTTTTTTTAACACTTCAAAGAATGAAGCATTAAGCTTAATGAAGATCCTTTGCTGCCTTGAATTGTGGCTATTTATGTACAGAACCCATTTCTTTCACCTGAGTGCTTGACTTTGTATCCCAGGCCATTCTATCTCCTCTGACAACTGGCACGGGGCCCCCACATCACAGGCGAGCAGTAAATATTTACAAAACATGATTACCGTCAATGACTCTATAGCATCTCAGTGCATCTCATTAAAGCATGAGTTGATTTTCTAGATCCTGATCTGCCCAAATTTCTATGGCAAATACTGCTTTTGAGAAATAAATGCAATACAGAAGTTGTATGTAGTAAAATACTTTTAGGATATTACGTAGGAAGGTTTAGGATATTAGCTAGGGGGGGGTGCTGCCACCGGGTCACTTAATCACAATCTGATAAATTGGTCCCTTGGAATGACTTCCTTTGCTTTTGTGCTTGCCCATAGCTTAGTTCTCCCTAAGAGCTTGTAACTTTCAGAATGCAAGGTCTGGGGTTCAATAAAGTGGGTGAAGAATTTAGGATTGCTTCCAAAAGGTTTGAGATGGGCTAGGACCAAAGAGACTAGTCAGTGGGTGATTGCTGGAGGCACCAGGGTGGTGGCTGTGACCCTAAAGGGCACCAGTGTTGAGGAGCTGCAGAAACGTCACACATCACAGGACTTCTCTTTCTTCCCATTCAAACTCTTTGTAACCTGATTTATTTCTTCACCCTGGAAGTAATGTTTTGGATTATATGAAAATATATTTTATTTGAAATCCTGAAAATGTATCTGAGCCATCTGGTGGAAAATATCTTTATCCCTTCTGAGTATTTTGAGGATGTTATTCACAAGTATACATATGTGTGTCAGCTGGACAGCTGTGAGTAGCACTTGTGTTTCCCACTCTCTTCTGCCGCCTCATCCCATTAACATATGTTAGCAATAGGCTCGGCGCCTGTGGCTCAACGGGCTAAGGCGCCAGCCACGTACACCTGAGCTGGGGGGTTCAAATCCAGCCCCAGGGCCTGCCAAACAACAATAACGGCTGCAACCAAAAAAAAAAAAACATGGCCGGGCATTGTGGTGGGCGCCTGTAGTTCCACCTACTTGGGAGGTGGAGGCAAGAGACTTGCTTGAGCCCAGGAATTGGAAGTTGCTGTGAGCTGTGATGCCACAGCACTCTACCAAGAGTGACAGCTTGAGGCTCTGTCTCAAAAAAAAAAAAAATGTTAGCAATAATGGAAACATTTTCACCTAATTTGAGCACATTTCTATGCTGTAGGTACTCATCTTGAAATGGATATCCTGAATGAAGACTCAAATGTCTTGGTCTTTTCACTTCTTGTAGAGGTGTTCATTGCTTCTATCAGTTTAAAGCCATGTATACTTGTACTAGATGGAATTGAAGAACTGATTGGCATTTATGGGACTTCAGGTCAGAAGGTAACAGCTTTTAAAATAATCCCTATTTTATTATTTTTCTGTAAAAAGAAAATTCCATTATTTAGGATGTATGGACACTTTTCCATTATGTTGCATAGCTCTAGTTAAAACCAACATTACTTTTAGTATCTGCTTCCTATTTTATTGGAACAAATGCTTATATGATACAATCACAATGAGCCAGGCACTGCTGTAACAACCCTGTGAAGAAGAGATGGCGCTCGTCATCCCGATTTGCACGGGGGACTGAGCCCAGAGATGTCAGGTGGCTTGTCTAAGGGCCTAAGATAGGTGGTGGACTCAGAATTCAGACGCAGGCAATCTGGTTCCAGGAACCATGGTCTTTCCCCCTGCACTGGTCTCATGAGTCTGCCCTCCTCCTTAATTTATGCTCTTTTTTTTTTTTTTTTTTTTAAGACAGGGTCTTACTCCATTGCCCAGGCTGGAGTACAGTGGCACAATCATAGCTCACTATAGCCTTGAACTCTTGGGCTCAAGTGATCTTCCTGTGTTAGGCTCCTGAGTAACTGGGAGTATAGGCGTGCACACCAGGCCTGGCTATCTTTAAATTTTTCATAACAATGGGATTTCACTGTGTTGCACAGGTTGGTATCAAACTCTTGCCTTCAAGTGATCCTTCCCCCTTGGCCTCCCAAAGTGCTGGCATTACAGGCATGAGCCATTGTGCACAGCCCCCATTTTATACTTTGATCAGTCTTATTTGACCCCTACTATATTCTTTATGTTTAATTGTTTGATCTACCTCATCTACACTGATTATGCACATATCAAATCCCATGCACTCGTTGCCATCTTTAGCTTTTCTCCTGTTTGAAATAGTATTAGACCAATGGAGAATCTACTATTTATTAGTACCAGTCATTACTTTTGGAAGCGGTTTCCTTAAAACTTAAAAAATACCTTACATAATCAATAAATTATGTAAGCAACGTATGTTTCTTGTAGAAAATAGGATAAATGAGAAAGAAGAAAACTGAACATTAAACATGCTCATAGTCTCCACACTGTTAACCACTTTGTTGGTGTAGCCTTTTTCCTATGGATGTCTATGTACACATATCTTTGTACACGTCTATGTACACATATCTATGTACACATGTCTATGTACACGTATATTTGTACATGAAGTCACACACCACATTATTTTGTAACCTGCTTTTTGACTTGATACATGACAACTATGATCATTTCAACAAATAATTATTGAGCACTTACTATTGGCAGAGCACTGTGAGCAAAGACAGACACAGTCTCTGCCAGGAGATGGAGCTTTCATTGCAGTGGGGAATGGCAGACATTAATGAAATCCTATCACTCAAATGAGTATAAAATTGCAGCTTCAGGGAGGGCTTCCTGGAAGAAGGGCCTGAGGCAGAGCTTTGCAGGAGGAGGAACTGGCCTGGCAGTCACCTGACCCAGTTTAGCGCAGTGCTTAGAAGTCTGGTCTGGAGCCAGACTCTCAGTTTGAATCCCAGCTCTGCCACTTACCCACAGAATGAATGAGATAAGGTGTTTAGCTCCTGTATGCTTCAGTTTCCTCCTCTGCCTTTCTCAAGGGTTGTTATAAGGATTGAATGAGGTAGTATGTTAAAATTATGCATTTGATTTAATTTACAGAAGTGTGTTTGGGCAACCATGTGGAGAGACTAATGCCATTGAAAGAAGAATTTATTACTTATGTTTCCGAGAGAAGGGGGTATGCCACATAGAGACCCAAGGGAAGTGTCAGGGTGTCAGGGCATCCATGACACCAGGAGCAAGGGGAAACTGAGGCCAGAGCCTTTTCTGAGGTTTTAGGAAAGGCAAGGCAGGGCTGGTGAAATAAGATGGGCTAGTTTAAATAATTCTGGAGGGCTTTAGGCATAGAGGATGCCCCTATTTGAATGGGACCTGATCCTGGCTTGATTTAGGGCAGAGGAAATAGTAGTTTTGTGTGCGGGTTAGTGAAGAAGATGGGTTGGGCATGGCCTGGGTTCGGCCAGTCTGCATGAGAAAGGCATGTTCCTGGTGAGCTGTCCACCTTGCCCAGGAGTGAGCTGGCCTCAGGAAGGGCAGTCTCTCCCTGGGGCTGTGAGGTCCTGAGAGATGTCAAAACATCCTAAGATACAGAAAATAAAAAGCATACCATAGTTAGCACTTGCAGACACAGTCAACAAGATTCCTGGCTCAGAGTAAGCAGACAGTATATGACACTGGGTATTATTAGAAAAAGAGTGGTGGGAAAGATCGTTAAGGGGGTTGAGAAAAGACCTTGTTAGGTGCTTATTTTTCTCCTAAATGAAAACCTTTTGCTCATAGTAGAATTGCTGTACAAAGTGACAAATTTTCAGCATAATCCAATGTCTTCTTTTTCAACTGAGTGGTTCCCCTGGCACTATTTCACTCCTCTGGCCATTGCATTAGGTCATTTTTCAGAAGTATGAGTTTTTATTAAATTACTTGCTCATAGGGACTTCTTTAATAGTTCATATTTATATAACAGAATCACTGACAGATGAGTCAGTCAAATACAGTTCTATTGAATGCAAATTGGTATCTTCCTACCACTGTAATACTTACTATCCCAGTTACTATTAATAATCATAAGCCCTTACCTTATACTTATTCTCTATATTCCTCCTACTCTAAGTCTGAAAGCCATTAGTAATTTTAAGGTCTTTAAAGTTTTCAAATGTCTTTGAATCTCTCCATCAGGCAAAAGACTTTTCCTGGCTGCCGTGCTCACTCTCTCCTCATTGCAAATTTATCATGAGCACCGTCTCTTCCAGCCTGTCCTACAAGTCGCTGTGTGCCCGCCCAGATGTGAGAACGGTGGAACTCATTAGCCCAGGAGATGAAGAAACAAAACTCAACATCTTTAGACAGCATCTTTCCATTGCCAGCACTGACCCCTTCCAACAGAGCAGAAAAGCTTTAAAGAAAAAACCAGACCTGAGTCCGTTAAAGCTCACGATCCTAGCCAGTGAGTGGAAAGAGTGTAGGATCTACCGGAATGAGTTTCAGTGTATGAGGGAGTACTTGGAAGTGGTCTCTATTCAGGAACTCTGGGAATTGATCCTGAAACGCTGGATTGAAGACTATAGTTGGACTTTTCAACCAAAAAAGGCAAATTCTGAAACGATGGCTTTGGGAGAAGGTAGGTCTTGGCTGGTGTCGACAACTTGGTGGGAGTCCATGGGGAGAAAGGTGTGTGGTGACTCCCACCCAGGGGAGGAAGGTTTAGGGATAGAGTTGTCATAGAAAACACAGGATGGCGATGCCCGTAGCTCAGTGTGTAAGGGCGCCAGCCACATACAGAGGCTGGCAGGTGCAAACCCTGCCTGGGCCAGCTAAAACCACAATGACAACTGTAACAGCAACAACAAAAATAGCCAAGCGTTGTAGTGGGCACCTGTAGTCCCAGCTACTTGGGAGACTGAGGCAAGAGAATCGCTTAAGCCCAAGAGTTTGAGGTTGCTGTGAGCTGTGACGCCATGGCACTCTACCCAGGGTAACAGCTTAAGACTCTGTCTCATAAAGAAAACACAGGATGACCCATTAAATTTGAATTTCACATAAGCCACAAATAATCCTTTAGTAAAACTATGTCCCAGTTATTTTATGGGATATACTTACATTAAAAATTATTTGGGGTGGCTTCTATGGCTCAGCGAGCAGGACGCCGGCCCCATATACCGAAGGTGGCGGGTTCAAGCCCGGCCTCGGCCGAACTGCAAAAACAAAAAAAATAGCCGGGCGCTGTGGCGGGCGCCTGTAGTCCCAGCTACTCGGGAGGCTGAGGCAAGAGAATCGCTTAAGCCCAAGAGCTGGAGGTTG
>CAUYON010190516.1:0-14238 GCA_963573935.1 Arctocebus calabarensis
GTGGGGTACAATGTGCTGGGTTTATATACAATTTGAAATATTTTCATCGAACTGGTTGACCTAGCTTTCACGGCATTTTCTTAGTTATTGTGTACAGACATTTATATTCTACATTTAGTGAGTTTCACCTGTACCCATCTAAGATGCATGGTAAGTGTGGACCCATCAATGACTCTCCCTCCTCCCATATATAACGTTTCATTTACATAACAAGACCACCTTTGCTAGCCAGCCAAGTCTCTTCCTTTCTTCCTCCTCAAACCCTTTTGGTTTCACTGTTTCCAACCCCCATTCTCTATTCACAATTATGATTAATAAAGAAGAAGAAGAACAACAACAAAAAAACAAAACAAAGTAAAAACCTCTCTCCCTCCCTGAAGAGTCAAGCTTCATTCTGAGGGTTCCCAGGTATACACATTAAATTAAACAGATTTGTATCTTTTCCTTCCTAGTAATCAATCTTTCTCATGTTAGTAATTTTTCAGTGAACCTGGTGCAGAGGGTGGTGGGTGGAGGGTGGCAAGAGACTTGCTCCTTACGATATGCAGAATGGAAAATGATTCAGCAGTAAAAAAACCCGAAATCATCTAATTTGTAGCAATGCAGATGGAATTGGAGGTCATTATGTGAAGTGAAATAAGCCAGGCAGAGAAAGAGAAATACCTTAAGTTCTCGCTCAAATGGAGGAGTGAAAAAACTTGATCTCAGGGGGATGGAGAGAAGAATGACGGACACCAGGGGCTGGGAGGGGGGAAAAGAAGAGAGGCTGGTGAACGGGGAAACAGATAAACCGGAGAAAAAATAAATTATAGTGATTGAAAGCAGACTAGGATGAATGCAGTTAGCAAAGTAACTGGAAGGGAGGACTTGAACTATGACCAGCACACAGGAACGATAGGCCTGCAGAGTGACCAACACCCTAAACTTGACAATCACACACTCTATGCATGTAACCAGAGCACGCTTGGACATCATAAATACATGAAATATTATGTATCAATAAAAGAAAAATGTAAGTTTATTTCATGGTATATTATAATAGAAGGCAAATGCCACTGACCAATATAAAGGAGAGAAGTAAGGCTGAGGAGGGTCTGTGACGTTAAATAGTGTAGTCACAGAGGCCTCACTAGAGGGTGACATCTGGCTGTGAGCTGGGAATAAATGAGGGGAAAAGCCATGTGGGTCTTGGAGGAAGGACGTTATGGTCAAAAGGGCAGCAAGTGCAAAGGCCCTGAGGCAGAACTGCATCGGTAAGTTCAAGGAGCTACAAGGAGGTTAACCTGGCTGGAAGAGTAAAAAAAAGATCAGGGGATGTGGTCAGAAGGTCATGGGTGGGGATCACGTCAGACCTTACAGCCCGCTGAAGAATTTACTCAGAGCCAGGGAGCCAAGGAGGGTTTTGAGCATAAGGTGACACCACTTGTTTTATGAGAAAATCACTCTGGCTGCTGGGATAAAACAATCTTAAGTAACCAGGAGACCGGTACTCCAGGAGAACGGTTACAACAGCTCAGAGCTGGTGGTGTTGGTGGGTGGTGGGTAGAGCAGAGGCACAGAGAAAAAAACTCAGGATAGGTGTTGACGGTGTAGCCAACAGGGTTCCCTTATGGGGTGGATGGGATTCAGGAGACAAAGGAAGGGGTCGGGGTGACCACCAGACATTTGGCCCCACCACACTGAAGGAGAAAGAAATTGTTAACGAAGATGGCAAGTACAGAGGACGGAGCTGGTTTTTGGGATAAAGGTCAGAGTTAGTGTCCTCAAAGAACTATCTCATTCCATCTGTAGTGTGGGACAGAGGCATGGGTGGAGCTGTAAACTTGGGAACTGGCGTTATGCAGGCGTGTCCAACCCTGCTGATTATCTGAGGCCTGTTTTGCTCATCTGAGGTGCCAGATATCAGGAAAAGTGTGTATGGACCTTTTCTTCTGCTCCTCAGCTTTTGTTAGTGTGTGTATTTAATGTGTGGCTAAAGACAACCCTTCTTCTAATGAGTGGCAGAGAAGAAAAAAGGTTGGACACCCTTGAAAGATAGTCTTGAACGCTGCAAAGCTAGGTGAGCAAGCAACTCCATCAGGGTGTGCAGGGGAGAAGGACATCTCTGAAGAAGTGATGTTCCATCAGGGGTCTAAGGACAGCAAGCTCCCTGGGTGGGTTCTCTGCCCTCCAGGACACCAGGAAGAGGGGTTCCTTTCCCTCTTTCCAAAAAGAGACTCTTCATCAGATGCTGAACGAGATTCCTGGAGTAAGATGGTAGCGTTCTCTCAATAGTCCGTGAACTTTCAAATGCAAGATTAATGTAGAATATGTCCTGATAGTCCCTATATAATTTTGTTTACAAATGAAGTGTGGCTTTACCCTTGGAAATGACTTTGTGATACCTAGTGCATGTTGAAGCACTAACATGCTTCACTGAGCAGCTGCCACCTGGCGAGGACATACACCTGCAGTGACCCCCAGCGGGAGCAGGAACATTCCGGAACTCGGTGCACCTTTTTCCTGTAGGTGGCCAGGGAAGAGGAAACAGTCTCTGAGAGTGGGCGGGCCTGGGTTGTCACTCACCACCTGTGTGACTCTAGACAGGTTGTTTAAACTTTTTTGGCTTTAGTTTCTTTCTTAGTAAAATAAGGATAAACCTAATTTTGCCATGAAGATATCCTAAGTTACTTACAGTGCATAGAATCTAGTGAGACATCAGTGAATAGTAGGTGTTACTCCTGGTGCAGCTGTGAACCACTAGGGACTTCGTTCTTAATACAGGGAACACAGAGGAAGTCAAACGTAGTTCTGGTTGAGACAAACAAACCGATTGGACAATAACATACCTATTCGCCATGTCTCATGGTTTTGCCTGGACTCCCACACAGAGAGACTGAAAAATAACAGGTATTTATTTTAACCTTGGTACAAGTGAACCTCTGTGTATGTATAACCTACCATCTGTGTGATACGTAGAATAATTTCCTCTGTTTTATAGATCAGGAAACTCAGACTTGGAGTTTTGATTGAGTGTGCAAAGCTAGTGAGTGGCTGATCTAGGATTCAGAAGGTGTGGTCATCTTTCAAGTTCTCCGAACAAATATGGCAACTTTCTCCTACTCCTGCCCATTTATTTTAGCTGAGCACATCTGTCGTATATGCTCGGAATGAAGCCTTTGTCACAGCTGCGCACTTCCCAGAAGGGTGAAGACAACCACATGAGAACATCTCTGCTATTTCAAGTGCTAAGTAGATGGATATGTTTTGTTTCTTTTCCAGAAAAACAAGATAATTATGTTTCATCAGGTATTTACTGGTGTAAAGATTTTGAAACGTGGGCAATTCTCTCATATCCACTTGGTCTTCTAAATACAGCCAGACCTGGAGACACGTGAAGTCGGCTGACCATGCACTACTGGGCTGCCCCTAGCGGTCAGGCCTGGGCAGCTCTTTCTCTGCTTCCCTCAGCCAGCCGTTCTGTGCTGTGTGAGGGCCCTGCCATGCAGACACAGAAGCCAATACAATGGCACTGAGTTTAGAGAAAAGAAAAAGTTTATAGTGAGTCAACCAGCAGGAATACAGAAGGCAAAGCTGAAGTCTATCTGCCCAGCCTGGGGTTAGGATAAGTTTTATGAGTTTGGCTCTTGTCGATCATGGAAATGAAATTAAAATTTGTCCTGTTTTTATTTATTTTGTATAATTCAAAGAGGGAAACAGCAAGTGTTCTCTTAATGGAGGAATTTTAAAATAGAGAGAACTCAGACAGATGGGAAGGCAGGGAAGGACCTTATCTTTGGACTTTCCCAGACGACCAACCCCTTACTTTTGAAAGTATTTCAATGTTCAGGGTCTGATCACTCCTTGAACGTTTGGTCCCATTGGTGGGGTGGGGTGAGACTTTAGCTCAGATGTTGTTTGAGGTTGAAGCCTTCTTTTCTGAGTGACTTGCAGCTTCTTAGCTCTGAACCTGTTTGGTGACTGGACATCCTGATCTAGGCAGCAGGGCTGGTTAGAACTGCGGGCAGGTGCACTGGCATTGTGCAATGGCAATAGAACCCTTTTAATGCCCACAAGTTCTGGAAAGATTGGCTCAGTCTGCAACCTACATAGCTCCATTGGACTTTCACATTACTATTTTCTACAAATAACATTAGTTTCCTTCTGAAATAGGCTTAAAAACAAATCTTCCAGGCTTTGCTGGAAACGGCCTTGAGCCGGGCTTTGCTGCTGTCACCACTGTGGCGTGAAGTGCTGTCTGCACACTCTGAGATGTTTCTGTTTGTTTTCGAGATGTGCCCAAACTTAAGGTTTATGCAGCTCCCAGAGGCACTCGTTTTTGGAAGAACCTCTTGGTATTCTAATGTAAAGGCAGAATATAAAATTGTTTATTGACTATGAGATTAGAGATTCTGGATTGATATTCATTGGTTAACGCTGTCCATTCCAGACAAGTTTCCAAGAAACAGCTGTAGGGCAAAAAGGGACATTGCTCTCACTTTGCTTGTAGAATTACATGTTTTTGGTCTGAAAAGGCCGTATTTTGGAGTATGCCCATATCATTGTGTTCATGTACTCTGCTTGATCACAATTCTGCAAACACAAATCAAATTCAGAGCTTCCTATAGTTCCAGATAGTCAGAATCTGAACATACTTAATTACCATTTCCCACTGAAATTAATACCAACGAGGGGCTGTGTTTCTGTCCAAATGACATCTACTTTATCCTTAGTAAGTTCTGATTCCTGCATGGTGCCTATTATCAATTACTAAAATGAAGTTAAAATGTTCAGTTTGTTTACAAATTCCTGTTTTTATTTAGTTTGTATAATTTGAAGAGGGAAACAGTCAATGTTCTCTTAATTTAGACTGTTCAAAAATGGAGGAATATTTAAATAGAGAGAACACAGAGCTTTGACATAGTATTTTTGAGTTTACTCCTCTTCTTTTTTTTTTTTTTCCTATTCTGAATCAAAGTTGCTGTGAGCACAGATCTGGTAGAGTTAATGACTCCCCACTCCCACATTTATTTATTGTGTTCTATATTTTTTGAATTCTGAGAAACAAAAATGGGCAAGATTTAATTCTGCACTCTAGAAATGTATAGTCTTATAGAGAAACAGATATGTTAAAAACATAATATTACCAGTTCTGTGTCAAAAGGAATTAAACAATGCTTTTAGGGAAGAGATTAGGTTCAGTGGTAGATAAGGGAGATTCTCTCAGCGACCTGTGCTTTTGCTTATGGGGCAGTTAAAAATAATTCAAATTAATTATTTTAGAGAATAAGAAATAAAAACTCATTACGGAAGACAGAATGGCATGTATTTCCACAGAAGTTTAAACAAAATACTCAGGGGAGCAGGGATAGGGAAATTAGTTCTGCCCGGGAAAATCTGAGTGGGCTTTTTAGGGGCAGGGCCATCTGAACTGATTCTGAAGGAGGGGAGATGGTAGAAGAATCCCTGCAGACAGAGAGCACTTTATGGGGTATGTTGGGAGGTTGCAGAGTTTGAAGTTTGGCTGAAGAAACTTCAGTGAGTTAAAGCCAGAGATGGAGGTGGGGTGGGGTAGATAAGGGTGGTGGCGGATAGAGACTCTTCAAAACCAAGTTGAAGGGGTTCAGATTTTCTTCTCTAGGCCAGCGTTTCCTTACTTTGATCTTCAAATAACTGGTCTTGGTTCTATGAGAAGTGCTGAGTGTTTGATCAATATACTTGAAGATGCACCATGGACATTAGAATATGAAAAGCTCAAAGCTCTGAGCATTACTGCAGTAAAGATTCTTGCTGTATCTCGTTTCTCCCAACATTTTCTAAAGGCGTTTGATCACATCCCTAATTCTTTAAAAAATAATAGTATGGAAGGAAGTATTTTGAGTCTACACAGAGCTAACTTACGCAGCCTAACTAAGTGGCAGACACTGTTTTAGGCATGTGACAGGAGCTAGCTCATTCCAATCTTTAGGATGCGGCGTGAAGTAGGTCCTACTGTTATTCGCATTCATTATGTAGAAGGCAAGGTGCAGGGAGGTTAAGAAAACTCTTTGTCTCCAGGTACCTAAGCTAAAAAGTAGTAACTTAGGGGGGCGGCGCCTGTGGCTCAAAGGAATAAGGCGCCGGGCACCATATACCAGAGGTGGCAGTTGCCACCTGCCAAAAACTGCAAAAAATAAATAAATAAATAAAAGTAGTAACTTAGAGGTTTGAACCCACAAGGTCTGACTGCAAGGTTTAAACATATAATTCACAGCTCCCCTCAACACTGTAAGATGAGGGGACCTACTAGAGGGTTTTGAACAGAAGAATGACATGATCATCACTAGGCTTAAGAAAGACTATGCTGATGGCGTTGCAAGGACTTAGACAATGAATTGGTTGAATCCATTTGAAGAGTTATTTTTCCTTATTTTACTGTAAAAAAATTTTAAACACCCAGAAAAATTGACAGAACAATACAGAAAATATCTATATACCCAACAATTAACTGGAATCAAATGTTAACATTTTACCATTTCGGTTTACATGCCTTTTTTTTTTTTTTTTTAACTTCCTGAACCATTTGAGACTAAATTTCAGGCATCCTGACTAGTCACTGCCAAATACTTCATCATGTGAATCCTAAACATAAGAATATTCTAGGAAGTTACAGTAAAGTCCAAGTGAGAAGTGCTGAGTGCCTCAGCTGGGGCAGCAGCAATATAAAGAAGGGCTGACATAGGAGCTGTCTGGCTTCCTCATCTGGAAACTATCTTCAGAAGATACTTCACAGCAGGTGTTGTTGTTACATCTTGATAAGGGTCCGGTCCCCTTTGTCTCACACTAGTCTGCTTGAATTCCAAGAAGGGAAGTTAATTTTGTAATGAGCTTAAGCAAAATAGAAATTGAATGGAAGCTGCATATTCTTTCTCAAAGTCTGATAAAACTTCAGTGGTGTATGTTATTGATGCTTCTTTTTGTTGACAAGAATAACAATATAGGTTTCAATTATTGGACCCATACAATGTCCCAAGCATTGTTGTAGATATTTCACACATTGTCAGTAGTGAAATTCATTATTAATTTTTTTATTAAGAAATTGGGACGAGAATCATCACTTCTTTTGAATTTTGACATTGTTTGACATCGTAATGTGTAGAAGTATCTTTTGTGACTTTAGTTCAAATTACACATCTTGTAATTGCGGATACATCTAGTGCCCGTTACCGCTGAGAAGTATGTTTTGTGACTTTAGTTCAAATTACACATCTTGTAATTACGGATACATCTAGTGCCTGTTACCGCTGAAAGGAATTTGGGTTGTTTGGAGAATTAACCGATTCCAGGTCTTGGGGAAGAAAAGCCCAGGTTTAACCTGAAATATCTTTATTAGCAGGAAACCAAGAAAATGCTCAAAGTGTGATGGAGACGTGTAAACTGCTCAGGAGCTAACTGGAAAGGCTTCCATTAACCACATTTGGGACAACTGGAACTTCAAAAACAATAATAATGATAATAAAACATAACAAATATAGATATTACTTGATTCTGTAATAGGAAGAAAGAGAGAAGAGGGGAAAAAGAGAGGGGGAAACTCTTTTCTCAAGAGAGAAAAGAAAAGCAGTTCTTCTATAATTCTAGAAATTCTATAAAGAATAATAGAATTAGAAAACCTCTCTTTTGTAAACATCCCAGTGTAATAATTGATTTAGGTAAAGAATATCTCTGAATGCTAAAACCATGGGCCCAAGGTTGTTGAGGTCAGAGCATTCATACAGTTTTAAAGAATAGGGTGGTGCCTGTGGCTCAATGAGTAGGGCACTGGCCCCATATACCGAGGGTGGCAGGTTGGAACTCGGGCCCAGCCAAACTGCAACAAAAAATAGCCAGGCATTTTGGTGGGTGCCTGTAGTCCCAGCTACTCGGGAGGCTGAGGCAAGAGAATCTCCTAAGCCCAAGAGCTGGAGGTTGCTGTGAACTGTGATGCCACAGCTCTCTACTGAGTGTGACAAAGTGAGACTCTGTTTCAAAAAAAAAAAAAGGCAGGTTTTAAAGAATAATAGTACATATTACTTATCGATTACAGTAATTAATTAATTATTAATTAGGTCTTTGCAATGGCAAGCCCTGGCAGTTACCATTGTACCAAGTGGTCTAACTCCCATCACACGGTGGGCTGGCCTGACATCAGGTGTCTCCAGATATGAGGTGCTAGGTGGCACACAGGATCACCTGAACATAGTTCTTACCAGAAATGGTTAGTGTTAATCTAATTATGAGGAAACTGCCAAATGAATCCAAAACCAGAACATTCTGTAGAATCATTGGCCTGGACTCTTTGAAGAATTGTGTCAAGAAGATCAAAGGGTGACAATGGAAGGCTAAGGAAGTACAAAATCCATAGGTAATGTGTGAGTCTGGTTGGATCCCGCATCTCTAAAAATCCTACGAGAAACATTTTTGGGACAAAGGGCGGTAATTTGAGTATGGCTCAGGTGATGGATAGTGTTACTAAATTAATTTTTGTAAAGGCTTGGTAATGGTATTAGGTTGTGTAGAGGGCACTCTTCTTTGTAGGAGATGTGTGTTAAGATATTTAGGGTCAAATGTCATGTTGTCCACAATGCACTTTTGGAGGACTTGGAAAAAGGAAGCCTGTGCAGTGCCTGCCTTAGTTGTTTTGAGATGCAGTAACAAAATACCATAAACTGGATAGTTATAAACAACAGAAACCTGATTGTCACCATTCTAGAGTCGAGGAAGTCCAAGATTAACATGCCAGGAGATTTGGTGTCTGGTGAAAGCCCACTTGGTGGTTCATAGATTCTACCTTCTTGCTGGGGCCGTGTCCGTGTGCGAGGGAAGGTGTGAGGGGGTCTCTCTGTTTTCTTTTCTTGCCTCTCTTTAGTTCTTGTACAAATTTTTTAAAATTTAAAATTTTGAGTTATGGTTGCTTGAGGGTTTTTGCTTTGTGGTTATCTTGTATAATTTTTAAGTCAGGGCTTTTAGTGTGCCCATAACCAGAATAGTGTTCATTTTACCAAATAGGTAAGTGTTTATCCACACCCACGCCAATCCTCCTCTTGTAGGTTGCTCATTTTCTTGATACTGCTTTGTTCAGACCTCTTTTTTTTTTTGTTCTTCTTTGCAGTTTTTGGCCGGAGCTGGGTTTGAATCTGCCACCTCTGGCATATGGGGTCAGTGCCCTACTCCTTTGAGCCACAGGCACCGCCCAATGTTCAGGTCTCTTTTGTAAGTGCAATGAGCCTATTCAAGGCAGCTGCCCCTCCAAGACCCTACCACCTCCTAAAGGATACCACGTCCTGATACCATCACCTTGGGGGTTAGGATGTCAATATGTGAATTTTAGGGAGACACAAACATTTAGGCCACAGAAGTCCTTATGTGGAGAGATGAATAAGGTGCAAGGTTATTCATATTTGGTGTATGTGAGTATACTGATGCTCACTGGACTGTGCTTTACATTTTGTATGGGTTAAATTTTTCAAAACAAAAAGAAATGCCATCTATGGAATCCTAGAGAGAAGATAATTTTTCCCCTTTATTTTCATGCCTTTTATTCTGCTGTGACCTGCTGGTTGTGTCTGCTGCATGGAGTTTAGTTCTAAGGACTCAGATGCACCCCGTTTCCCACCAGGTGAGCAGGAGGTTGCAGAGACAGTGAGCTTAGGTTCTTAGGATACATACATTTTCTTTTCAGACTCTTCTTTGATTAATATGCTAAGTGACAGCAGGGGATCTTAAGAAGGTCTTGGTCTTGTTATCTCATGAAGCTGGGAGAGTAGGTTCCAGAGGCCAGTGAAGAAATAAGGTGAATACACGGTGCATTCCTTACAGTTCAGGGAAAGGCTTGAAATATCCCTGGAACGGGTAGGAAAGAAATACTTGAGACTTTTTATGTATGTGTCTGCTAAAGCTATCATGCTGATGCATTTTATAGAGTCCTCTTTTTGTTGACAGATCTTGGCAGCCTTGGCATGGTGGTCCTATATTTTAAACTCCTTGCAAGGGGTGTTCTTGGGTGCCTTCCACGTAAGGAACATGGTACAGAGAAAAAAAGGGGGGATTTATTTTCACAAATTTTATTTCTCCAAAGATAAGCTAGAACTTGAGTCACAACAAGAATTTAATGAAACAAAATTGGTGGATAAAGAGGAGCATTATGAGATTCTTTGCTAACTGGAGATTTTATATTAAAATCATAGATACAAACAAAATCTACTACTGTTAGGTGCTTCCTCTTAATGACTTGCCATTACTACCTTTTCTTAAGAAACTCAAGAATACTGTTATGACTCTCCCATAATCTTTAAATGTTCCTATAAAGGGAGACTGTCTGACTTTTATGGTTTTGTTGAGTTTAAGAGTATTTGGGGGATTATAATTCTGATAAGGATCTTTAGCTTCTACTTTTCATCCAAGAACAATCAATAACACAGCAAACAGAGGATTAATTATGGTTTAGAGGGGGCTGGGAGAGGCAGGTTATATTCACTGCTATTGAACTATGTGCACCACGTCACGTGCCAGGCACTTGCCAGCGGTAATGAAACAGAAGAGATGGCATTCATAGCATCTGCTTGGTGACCGCCAATGACACAGGAACGTGTGTCTGGAGGAGATGGATTGTGTCTTGCTGTGGTGGTTTTCATGGATAGAGATTACTGCTCTCTTTTTCTAGTAAATCCACAGACAAAAAAGCTCCAAGCAGTCCATTCTTGGACTATTCCAGTTTTGTGTCACATAATTTATTTGGGGAAATGAATTCCATATGTTTAGTAAAGTTGCTTCTCTCTGGCTCATTTTTAGTATATTTTGGGATTTGATGGCTGTGTTTATGGTTAACAAATGCATGCTCTTCATGACTTTTATGTCTTCTTTAAAACATACACCTCTTCAACCATTCTGTTCTTCAGATGTAAAAATCATTGCTTTCTTATTCCATCATAATTTGCTCTTTGAACTTGTGTGAGAAGAGTTGACAGTCTTGAATACCCTTAGCTTTTCACTCCAACCCTACTTTGCATGGAAAAGATTGTGTAAACTTTCATTAGGAAGTAGGTGAGAGAAACCTTTCTTTCCTTTAAATAAAAATATGTATGTATTTAGAATTACCTTTGCATAGTTCTAGATCAATCACCCAGGGTTAATGCATCACTTATGGAGACTGACTAGTGGCATTCTCATGAATAATCACCTGTGATTGTAGAGCTCTGACTATCCAAAGATTTTGCTCTCCTGGGGGATTTAATGCCATTGATCAATTTAAATAGTTTCTTACATCAGCCTTGTGTAGAGAGTCTTAATGGGACCATATGCAGACTGCATTCTCAATAAATTTATTCTCTTTATCAGTAACCCTAGGTCATATGAATATTCTCAATCATTTCTTTTTCAATAGTAAGCCCTCTATAGAAACATGGCTCATCTTTCATTAAGAATAAAATTTTCAGAGACAGAAGTTAGGCTTTATTTTGAGTCATTGAGACCAGGCTGTACTTAGGGAATTAATGCAGCTTTCATAAAAATTATTTCTTTTCCACTTAACATATTTTAAGTTTTCATGTTATTTTCTATTTTTCTCTGTCATTTAAATAGTATTATTCCATTCAGTAAATGTGTCATTATGCAATCCAGTGTGTTGGACATCTTCTTCCATTTTTCACTGCTGTAATACCACTGAAGTGACTATTCCTGTAGCTAAAACATTCTACACATTCATGGTAATTTTCTTAGGTCAAATTCTTGGATGTGGAATTATTATATCAAAACTAAGCACATCATTGAGCCATATGATGTAGGTTGCCAAGCATTATGATGTGAGAATGCACATTTCCTCTCACCCTGTACAAAATTGGGTATTATAATAAAATCTGCTTGAATATGATGTATAAAAATGGAAACTCATTGTTGTTTATCTCTGTATTTTTATAGATTTTTTGTTTCTATTGTTTTGTCTTTGAAAATACTCAATACAGTGATCAATCAGGGATTGAATGAAGTGTCACAATTTACAAGCTTGTTTGTTGGTGCTTAAGGAATATCTTTTCTCAGTGCATAAATTTTTTTTTTTTCCATTTTTGGCTGGGGCTGGGTTTGAACCCGCCTCCTCTGGTGTATGGTGCTCACACCCTATTCCTTTGAGCCACAGGTGCCGCCCTCAGTACATATATATATATTTTTTATTAAATCATAATTGTGTACATTAGTGCAATCATGGGGCACAATGTGCTGACTTCATATGCAATCTGAAATATTTTTAACATAGCCTTCATGGCCTTTTAATCACTATATGAAAACATTTATATTCTGTATTTAGTAAGTTTCACTTGTACCCTTCTAAGATGCACTGTAGGTGTGATCCCACCAATCGTTCTCCCTCCACTCATCCTTCTCCCTCCCCTCTCCCCTTGTTCCTTTCCCCATATTCTTGTGCTATAATTGGGTTTTAGCCTTTATATGAAAGCTATACATTAGATTCATAGTAGGGCTGAGTACATTGGATACTTTTTCTTCCATTCTTGAGATACTTTGCTAAGAAGAATATGTTCCAGCTCCATCCATGTAAACATGAAAGAGGTAAAGTCTCCATCTTTCTTTAAGGCTGTATAGTATTCCCTGGTATACAAGTACCACAATTTATTAATCCATTCGTGGGTTGATGGGCACTTGGACTTCTTCCACAACTTAGCAATTATGAATTGGGCTGCAATAAACATTCTGGTACAGATATCTTCATTATGATGTGATTTTTGGTCTTCTGGATATATACCTAGTAAAGGAATTATAGGATCAAATGGCAGGTCTATTTTTAGATCTCTAAGTATTCTCCAAACATCCTTCCAAAAGGAATATATTAGTTTGCATTCCCATCAACAATGTAGAAGTGTTCCCTTTTCTCCACATCCATGCCAGCATCTCTGGTTTGGGGATTTTGTTATGTGGGCTAATCTTACTGGAGTTAGATGATATCTGAAAGTAGTTTTGATTTACATTTCTCTGATGATTAAGGATGGTGACCATTTTTTCATGTGCCTGTAGGCCATGCACCTGTCTTCTTTAGAGAAGTTTCTCTTCAAGTCTTTGCCCACCCTGAAATGGAATCACTTGTCCTTTTGTTGCTAATATGTTTGAGTTATCTGTGGATTCTGGTTATTAACCCTTTTTCAGAAGCATAACCTGCAAATATTTTCTCCCATTAGAGGGCTGTCTGCCTGCTACACTTTCTGTGTTCTTAGCACTGTGGAAACTCTTTAGTTTGATCAGGTCCCAGTAGTGTATTTTTGATACTGCTTCAATTGCCTGGGGAGTCCTCCTCATAAAAAATTCACCCAGGCCGGCCATTGCTGGAATCTCATAATGGGCAATGGACCCCTGAGCTCCCACTTTTAATTCTATTCTATGTCTCTTATCTTACCCTTCGCACCTAACTTTATATTTCTTAAGTCAATCGTTGCCAGTTTCCACAGGTCTCAGTGGACACTGATCTCAGGGGTGGGACCCTGCTCTTGAGGTGGGACCCCGACAGCCCTGCATGATGCCCAGATAATTTTTCTATTTTTAATTCGAGATCTTTGTTTCAGAAGTGGGAACAACTGATGCACTTTGGCTCCTATCCAAGGCCAGCAGTCACTGTCGACATTTGTCCTGTTGTCCTATTAACTGGCCCTTTGTGCCTACAGATGTAACTACTGATAGAAGCAGGTGTGTCAACAATGGTACCCATGGATTTGGATGTCACAACCTGGATCAAAAATTCTGAAGCAACTCACCAAATGATCCAGCCATCGTGGGCTCCTTGGTATCTACCTAAATGAGTTGAGAACTTAGGTCCATGCAAAGTCCACACATGGATGTTTGCAAGAGCTTTATTCATAATTGATTGCCAAAAATCAGAAGCAATCAAGATGGGCTTCAGTAGGTGAGTGAATAAATAAACCATGGAACATTCAGACAATGGAATATTACTCAGCAATCAAAAAAAGAGCTATCAAGGTACAAAAAGACACAGAGGAACTGTAAATGCATGTCACTAAGTGAAAGAAGCCAATCTGAAAATTGTTATGCATAGGATCCCAACAATATGACATCCTGAGAAAGTCAAAACTAAGGAGACGAAAGAAAGAAAGAAAGAAAGAAAGAAAGAAAGAAAGAAAGAAAGAAAGAAAGAAAGAAAGAAAGAAAGAAAGAAAGAAAGAAAGAAAGAAAGAAAGAAAGAAAGAAAGAAAGAAGGAAAGACTAGTGGTTTCCAGGGCTCTG
>CAUYON010190517.1:0-16934 GCA_963573935.1 Arctocebus calabarensis
GGGCTTATTCAGAGAGGACTAATTCATTATCAGATACCTGTGGGTAGAGATGCTCGCCGAGCCTGACCCAGAGGAAGTCAGCTGAAGGCGGGTGGCCGTCACTGCTTCTCTGGGTCGGGATGCTAGAAACCTTCCTTCCTCGCTGTCTCAGACACATGAGCCCTGCTGTTTGTGGTGTGAAGAGAATTCAAGATTGTAGTGATTAAAATGAGGAACACAAAGCTGAAGCTTGGTCATGACCGTACCAGGGAGGTCCTGTGCCTTATGTGGGTAAATGAGAGGCAAGCAGGGACTTAACAGCTTGTTAGTGATGGAATGTTTGCTTTTAAGAAATGTTTCTGGGCTCTTCTGGCTTGGCGCCTGTGGCTCAACGGGCTGGGGTGCCAGCCACGTGCATCTGAGCTGGCAGGTTCGAATGCAGCCCAGGCCGTTGGACAACAATGGTGGCTGCAACCTAGAAATGGCCGGGCATTGTGGTGGGCGCCTGTGGTCCCAACTGCTTGGGAGGCAGAGGCAGGAGACTCACTTGAGCCCAGGAATTGGAGGTTGCTGTGAGCTGTGATGCCATGGCACTCTACCCAGGGTGACAGCTTGAGGCTCTGTCTCAAAAAAAAAAAAAAAAGAAAAGAAAAAAGAAATGTTTCTGATCTTCCATAAGTAGCAGCTTGGAACTTAAGTACTCAGGCATCCAGAAAACATATTTGCTATGTGTGTAAAAATTCCTCCGGAGATAAATCAGAGTGCATGTACAGTGACAGTGCTAGCCATTTTTTTTTTTTTGATGGCTAAAACCCAGAATCTACGTCTTGGTCTATAATAGTCTCAGGTTCTTGAGTTAAGTGTTAAAGTGGCCTTAAAGGGATATACAGCAACAAGGCTGAGGAAATAATAATTCAGTGCCCAGTTCACACCTGTGTGTACTTCCTCAGTGTCACAGTGACGGTGTGACTGCTGTGAGTCCTCTGTGCTTGGCGATCCAGGGTCAGAGCCTTAATTTCACCTCCCGAGACTGCTCACGTCTGGCGCTAGTGGGGAGCCCTGGGTGTGGTTAGGTCATGATTCCTGCTCCTTCTGTAGACTTTGTACTTTCCCCTTCCTATCACGATTTTCCTGCCTCTGTGTGAAGGTGTGGAGGAGGGGAAGCATAGCTTGAGAATTAAGGAGAAGGGAATTGTTGAACAGCCATCACCTCTTAACCTCTGCTATTTTAACTGAAATGGTAATTCTTTTTTTCTTTGTTTTTCAAAGAATATTTAATGACAAGGTAGATATAACATAGGCTTATCTAACATGTCATGAAATGGTAGTTCTTATCAGAATTCCCCCAGATTTTTTTTTTTTCAGGTATAGTTTCATTATGTCGCCCTCAGTAGAGAGCTGTGGTGTCACAGCTCATAGCGATCTCAATGTCTTGGGCTTAAGTGATTTTCTTGCCTCAGCCTTTCAAGTAGCTGGGACTACAGGCGTCTACCACAATGCCTGGCTATTTTTATGTTGCAGTTGTCATTGTTGTTTAGCTGGACTGGGCTGGGTTTGAACTTGCCAGCCTTAGGGCATGTGGCTAGCACCAGAACTGTGCTACGGACGCCGAACCAGAGTCCCCCCAGATTATTACAATCTGTAGATGAACCACCTGGAGCTCAAACAAAGTTAAATTACTCACGTTATATAGCCCAGAGGGATGTCTTTGACCGAGAAGTTTGTCTGGCTCCAAAGCTTATATTCTTTCCATTATACAAGAGACTCTTCACCTTATCAGACACAAAGGTCCTCTCTAACAAAGAAATGCATTGGGATACCACCTTTACTATTCTGAAATAAGCTTTAAACACTATTTTCTACCTACACACATAATTAAAAAACATACCTTACCTCTGGTATTAGAAAGCAACCAGTGTGGATTTAATGTTCACTTACTTGGGAAACGATCTTAGAAGATTTAGTGAAGCAGTCAGGTACTTGAACCTACTTAAAATGTGAAGTCTGGATTTAAAAAGAGTAAGCATAAAATATGCAACTAAATGCTTTTGTTGAATTAAAAATAGATACATATTTATAAATATTCGTAGTGTCAACATAATGCAACAATAGGAGCAGACTGACACAAATGTTTCATGTTAAAAATTCAAATAAGGTGAACAGCACTGTTGTCAGTGACTGGATTTTCTGCAATGATGGACGACTCTTGGTAAGGGTCTGCATAAACAAATGTAATCTTGCCCTGATTTACATGGTAATTGCAGTCCAGGGAACTTCAGAACAAAAAGTTCTTTGTGTGCAACACAGAATGGGAGTGCAGGACCCTCAGTGTGAATGTCAGGTGGGACACTCGAACATCATGTGGAATGAAGAGCAGTGCTTCACTGAGCTGGGCTTCTTGAGCACTGCTGTTCATACGGCATCCTTGACCCAAGGTCTGCTTCCCTCAAGTGACAGTGGTGTCACTGTCATTTTAACAACCAAAGAAAATGGCCGGGCGCGGTGGCTCACACTTGTAATCCTAGCGCTCTGGAAGGCCAAGGTGGGTGGATTGCTTGAGATCAGGAGATCCAGACCAGCCTGAGCAAGAGGGAGACCCTATTTCTACCAACAATAGAAAAGTTAACTGAGCGAGGTGGCGTACACCTTTAGTCCCAGCTACTTGGGAGGCTGAGGCAAGAGGTTTGTTTGAGCCCGACAGTTTGAGTTTGCATGAGCTAGGCTGATGATATGGTACTCTAGCCTGGGGCAACAGAGTAAGATTTTGTTTCAAAAAAAAAATAAAAACAAAGAAAAACTTCCCCCCAATTTTAATCTGTTTCCTTAGAGGTCAGTGTCATTCTCCACCTCCAGCAACACTGTTACACCTGGTTGCTGGAGGGTAAGTAATTGCTGTACACTGTGTGCAATTAGGAGGTGAGGAAAAAAAAGTGATGGGGGAGAGCCACAAGAACTGAAAACTAGGAGAAAGACCAGCTGCTGGTTTTGTGCTTTTAGTTTTGGGACCGATCTTATAGCACTGTAATTATACAGAGTGGAACGTGAGCTTGGTTTGTGAAATTTGTGATGTTCCCAGCTTTTGTAACATCCTGCAGGGTCACATGTTGCCGTGGCTATTGGACAGGTTTAAAGGGTCCTCTGGCAGCTGGGCAGTCAGGGTGGCATCATGGGTGAGCACAGGCCTCCGGGTCCAGTTGGTGGCAGGCGGGTTTCAGGGTGGGATCGCCTGTCCCAGGTCTGAGTTTTAGAGAGCCTCTGTTTTCTTACTGATAAAATGTACAAATAAAATAACTACCTTGTAGGATTGTTGTGAGAATTGAGAGAAATAGCATGTTAAGTGACAGGAACATGGTTCAATGTTACCGTTCCTTCCCTCAAAAAAGATTCTCGATGACCCTCATTTTTGCATTTTTCATTATCATTTCTCTTCTCGAGACGTGTGCAGGTTTCCTTCTCCCACTGCCTAAACCTGGATAAGAAAGAAAAGAAACTTGAAGCTCTATCTCTATACATGATCCTCAAACTATCTTGAGGCAGAATTCTGCTGTAGTAACTAATCTGGACTCCTCTGAATTTAGTATCAACCTAATAAACTATCTCAGTGAACAAAGTTGAATATATCAGTTCAACTTGAACAATTAAATAAATATACCATTTTAGGCCAGGCGTGGCTGCTCACGCCTATAATCCTAGCACTCTGGGAGGCCAAGGCCGATGGATTGCTTGAGCTCAGGAGTTAGAGACCAGCCTGAGCAAGAGCAAGGTCTCCATCTCTACTAAAAGTAGAAAAACTAGCTGGGCAGGGTGGTGCATGCTTGTAGTTCCATCTACTTGCGAGTCTGAGACAAGAGGATCACTCAAGCCCAAGACCTTGAGATTGTTGTGAGCTATGATACCACGCGCTCTACAGAGGGTGACAGAGTCAGATTCTGTCTCAAAAACAAACCAACCAACAGAAATACACCATTTTACTCAGAATTGTTTTGCATTCCACCTGTTGAGCTTCTTCTCCTAGGACTGAGCCGAGCATACCTTTTTAGTGGTACTACACATCTTCCGTTGTGTTGCCTTTCTCGGCACAGAATACCTGTGATAGAATCTGTCTCGGTGTATAATTCTCTTCTACTCTCTCCCCCATTCAACACTTAGAGGTCAGTCCGACTTTCTCTGCACTCATTAAGTCTCCTAGAATCTTGGTGGTTGCGTTCAAGCCAAGGGAACTTGTATTTGCTCTCGAGAAGCCCCAGATGGGTGGATGTACGGAAGATTCAGTGCCAAGGGATGGAAAAGTAACTGGCACTGTCCTCCCTCGATGTCTCCATCATGTGATTCTCCTTTTCTCTCAGGTTGTTCGGGAACATCTTTGGTCAGGTCCATAGGAAGTGCATAATAGACAGGTGACCAGACTGGGCATGGGGGCTCACATCTGAATTCCCAGTACTTTGGGAGGCCGAGGAGGGTAGAGACCCGTCAAGGCATCAGAGTGAGACCTCCTTGAACAAAAAAAATCATCAGGGTGTGGCAGCACACGCCTGCCGTCCCAGCTGCTAAGGAGGATAAGGAGGAGGACGGCTTACGCCCAGGAGTCTGACGTTACAGAGGTATGATCAGGTCTAGCCTGCAGGACAGCAAGACTCTGTCCCTAAGAGGGGGGGATGGAGGCGACCACGTCATGGATATTCCAAACACAGATACTTTGGAGAGTGAAAGAGATGGTATTTCTATTTACTGTGGGATAGTAGGGATAAATTGGGACCTGGAATGATCCTAATTAGAAGCAAATTGCCTGCTAGAAAAGGAGAAAGCAGAAAAATATGATGTGAGACAGTTTCTCGTCTACTTGCTCATTAGGTGCCCACAATGCGTAAGCCCTTTTCCTGGGCAGTAAGGAAGGTTTCTCCTTTTAGGCGTTTGGAGAAGGATGGCAGGAGGACTGGGTGTGGTCGTAAAAATAGAAGCAGGTAGAGAGGGCTCTGTGTCAGCTCCAGCTTGGAGCCAGGAGCCTGGTACTTCTTGTCCTGGCTCTGGCGTGGTGTCACCTTCTGGGAGTCCAGGATGGGGCCCCGTGGGTCGCAGCCCATCGGCTTCAGTTCTGCTCGATCCTCCCACCCCTTCTCTTAGCGTTCTGCCTGCGGGGATACCCGGAGCCCCACAGGCTGCAGGGGCAGTAATGTTGCCCAGCAGGGTGGAAAGAAGCTGCTTACTGAGGGTGGGGGTGGGGAGTTAGTAATCAACATCTCTGAGCAAAGGTCAGTCTGTCCACCAGGGCCGTGCCACAGGGTCTGCAAGGCTCGACAGAATTCTGTTCTCGGCAGCTCTTCCCTCCTTCCCCGTTCTCAGTCTCCGGGGCTCTCTATCCCTGGGGCAGAGGATGGTTCCAAACGGAGCTCCCGTGACCAAGGAGGCACCCTCACACCCCTCCAGATCAGAGCAACCTCGCTGTGTGTTCAGTGGTCCCACCCATAGGTGAATTTCCTTATGTTCTCCAGCTTCCCAATGGATCATTTAAGGGTCTGAGGTGGCCAGTAAGTTTGTCTCCAGTCCCTTCTGCTGAATTCTTTGTCACCCCCATCTAGGGAGCCTGTAGTACATTTTCCTGATGTCTTTCAGGTGTCCTAATGTCCTAGTTTTGAAAAAAAATCAATTCATTATCTTCTCTCTCACAAGATGTTCGGTGATTTCTCAGGAGGCCCACACTTTCCCCATAGAGTGCTGTTCTCTTTCTGTTGGAATTCCTGTTCTAGGGAACAGTACGGAGTGGATCATTTTCCTGCATACTCCGTCCTGACACCTGAATGGCTTGCCATTCTTGCTTTCCAATTTTCCATGATTCATTTGGGTGGTTCTT
The DNA here is from genome assembly GCA_963573935.1 of Arctocebus calabarensis. Classification (NCBI taxonomy): domain Eukaryota; kingdom Metazoa; phylum Chordata; class Mammalia; order Primates; family Lorisidae; genus Arctocebus; species Arctocebus calabarensis. The sequence goes on from CAUYON010190517.1 coordinate 5,828, forward strand.
AAATATCACAAGCTCTTTAAATATTTCACTGTAAGGTTAGACGTCGGCCTCCTGGGCCAGTATGAACACAACGCTACATGAGTGTTCTGCCAAACATGTTTAAAAGTTTTGTTTAAGGCTGGGCACAGGGGCTCACGCCTATAACCCTGGTACCCTGGGAGGCCGAGGAGGGCTGATTGCCTGAGCTCAGGAGATCGAGACCAGCCTGAGTAAGAGTGAGACCCCTGTCTCTAAAACTGGCTGGGCACTGTGGCAGGCCCCTGTAGTCCCAGCAACTTGGGAGGCCGAGGCGAGAGACTCGCTTGAGCACACGAGTCTGAGACTGCTGTGAGTTCTGATGCCAGGGCACTCAACCCGCGGCAACAAGTGACACTCTTGTCTCAAAAAAAAAAAGTTTTGTTTAAGTATCTTTTTGAGGTCTAGTGGGTATCTTTTGCAAATTATATTTGATAAAAATATTTGGTAAAAGGGAAAGTTTAATTCACAACTGTATGTACTAATAATTTTCATTTATAATTGTTTTGTATAAGCCATTCTACTGCTCCAGCGTGTAAAATGTCTCCTAGTAATAGTCTCTCCTGCCGTTTTAGGGTCTCCTCCCACTTCTGTGTCAAACAAGGGGAGGCTTATAGGAAGACAGTGATTCAGAAAACAGGAAAATTTGCACCTGCACCGAGCCGAGCCAGAGGGAATAGCAGTGATCGATGGTGTCTTTCAAATCGGCATGTAACCTTGCAGCCTTCTTAGACCAGAGTCAGCTCAGATAGCTCCTCTGACTGTCAGACCAGCGTGGGAGAGGATGACGTATATACTTGTACACATCTGATTTATCTTGTTGGTTTAGTGTCTGTGTAATGTTCACAAAGATGAGAGTAAAATCCATCCCTATTCTATTACATTTTTCTTGTGTTTCAAGGATTGTTTGGGGGTTTTGACATTTTGGATACAAAATTGCCTTTATTAGAGTTCATTAGTAAAAATGAAAGAGCTTTTGTTTATTTTAGGAAGTCAGTAGATTCAAAATATGAATTTGACTGTCTTTTTATTTTGCAGTTTTTTTTTTGGCCGGGGCTGGGTTTGAACCCGCCACCCCCGATATATAGGGCCGGTGTCCTACTCCTTTGAGCCACAAGCGCCACCCTGTCTTTTAATTTTGGAATAGAATTCTTTGTGTCATATTATTTTACTCCTTAAAAAACTGAGAAAACACAGTTGTTCTGAAGAAGAAAAAGTACAAAGGGTGATTCACTTTTTATTTAAGGCTTGCCACTGCTGACCCAGGACAGCTAATTTAGAAGTGAATCATTTATAGAAAGTTCTACACAGTTCAAGGCAGGGCTTTGTACAATATCCTCGTGAAGGTCTAAATAGAGCAGACCGTGTCAAGTTTCCACATGTCTGTCTTGTTGCCAATTTTATCTTCTAGTCTGTGAGACTTGTTTCTAGATGACTGAAACTATTGATGATGTGAAGGCAAAATCACTGCATATCTAAAATAATGTGTATTTCAAAGTAAATCTTGGATATTTAGCACATGGATTATACTGGGAAAATAATAAGCCCAGACTTTAAATGACTGTGTTTATAATACAAAGAAATGAATATAACCTGTCAGTTTTTTAATTAACAGGAAGAAACTGAAAAAAAAATTGAGGTTAAAAACAATAATACAGGGCGGTGCCTGTGGCTTAGTCGGTAGGGCGCCGGCCCCATGTACTGAGGGTGGTGGGTTCAAACCCAGCCCCAGCCAAACTGCAACAAAAAAATAGCTGGGCGTTTTGGCAGGTGCCTGTAGTCTCAGCTACATGGGAGGCTGAGGCAAGAGAATTGCCTAAGCTCAAGGAATTGGAGGTTGCTGTGAAATGTGATGCTATGACACTCTACCAAGGATTAATAAGTGAAACTTTGTCTCAAAAACAAACAAACAATAGTACATTATTGTTACTTTGATATTTATTTGTTTGTTTATTATTAATTCATTTATTTATTTTGAGACAGAGTCTCACTATATTACCTTCAGTTGAGTGCAATGGCATCACAGCTCACAGCAACCTCAAACTTTTGGGTTTAAGCAATTCTCTTGCCTCAGCCTCTGGACTAGCTGGGACTAAAGGTGCCTGCCACAATGCCCAGCTATTTTTTGGTTGCAGTTGTCATTGTTTCGCAGGCCCAGGCTGGGCTTGAACCTGCCAGCTTTGGTTTATATGGCCAACATCCTACTCACTGAGCTACGGCGCTGAGCCTACATATATATATAGAAACATATATATATATATTTTTTTTTTCTTTTTTTCTTTTTTTTGGCCAGGGCTGGGTTTTGAACCTGCCACCTCTGGTATATGGAGCTGGTGCCCTACTCCTTTGAGCCACAAGGACCACCCATATTTTTTAATATAAGCATTTATAGCTGGAAGTTTCCTGCTTAATACTGCTTTTGCTGCATTGCATAATTTTTAGCTTGTTGTATATATTTTTTTGTGAGACAGAGTCTGACTCTGTTGCCCTGGGCAGCAACCTCAAACTCTCGGGCTTAAGCGATCCTCTTGCCTCAGCCTCCTGAGTAGCTGGGGCTATAGGAGCCTGGTACAACGCCTGGCTATTTTTAGAGACGAGGTCTTGCTCTGGCTCAGGCTGGTCTGGAACTCCTGAGCAATCTGCCTGCCTCGGCCTCCCAGAGAGCTAGGATTATAGGTGTGAGCCGTCTTGCCTGGCCTACTTTGATATTTATTAAACCATATAAGACAACTGAATTTGTAAAAAAAAAAAAAAATAGGAAAACAAAAAACTGAGTTTATATTTACATGATAGCTGTATTGTGGGTTAGAAAAAGTCCAAGAGTCTGAATTCTAGTTCTGACTTAGTCATTCACTAGCTATGCAACTTTAGACAAACTACTGAACAGGTCTGAGCTGGTTTTCTCCTCTTCACAGGGCATACTGATATTTATCTTTATGAGTGGATTTGTGAGGATTAGTTGAAGTGACTAGGAACTTGGATGTCCCTGTGCAGATATTAGGTGTGAGGGAGGCATTGTGGGGAAAAGAGGGTTGGAATTGGACAGTCAGGGTTGGATTGCCAGCTGCAGCAAATGCTACTGATCTAACCCTACACAAGCCATTTTCTCCTTCTAGCCCTCTATTTTTTAGCTGTAAAAAATGATATAATGATATCTCTCATTAAAACTGTTGTAAGGGCTCAGCACCTGTGGCTCAGTGGGCTAAGGCGCCAGCCACGTACACCTGAGCTAGCAGGTTTGAATCCAGCCCCGGGCCCGCCAAACAACAATGACCGCTGCAACCAAAAAATGGCCGGGCGTTGTGGCGTGTGCCTGTAGTCCCAGCTACTTGGGAGGCAGAGTCAGGAGACTCGCTTGAGCCCAGGAATTGGAGGTTGCTGTGAGCTGTGATGCCACAGCACTCTACCCAGGGTGACAGCTTGAGGCTCTGTCTCAAAAAACAAAACAAACAAACAAACAAAACTGTTGTAAGAACTCAATGAGGTGACATAAGAAAGTAGAGCTGGTAAGCATTAAGTAATCATTGCTTCTTGGATCATAATAGCGATTAAATAAAAAAACAATCCTTGCTGACCCTCGTCTCTTGAGCCCTCTGCATTCACGGTACACCCGTTGGAACCAGTGTCCAAACTGTGTATAACTAAGACAAATGAGCAGGTGCCCCAGGCTATGAATCTAACTGAAGAATAGTTTGAGTTCCAGATGTTCCTTGACATAACACATTTACTAAATATATACATATATTTTTGGAGGGTTTAGGTAGCATAAGACATACAGAGGTTTTTGGAAGAGTTTTGAGTGATGTAATTCTGTCCCTGTGGCTTGTCCAAATCTGATCCTTTTCTGTTAAGCTCTCAGCATAACTGGGTAAGCTTTTCTCACCAATTATTATTTTGTTCTTAGTTTCAGGGTTTTTTTTTTTTTTTTTTTGAGACAGAGTTTCAAGCTGTTACCCTGGATAGAGTGCCATGGCATCATAGCTCATAGCAACCTACAACTTTGGGGGTCAAGCAATCCTCTTGCCTCAGTTTTTTTTTTTTTTCTATTTTTAGTAGAGACGGGGGTCTTGCTTTTGCTCAGGCTGGTCTCAAACTTGTGAGTTCAAGCAATCCACCTGCCTTGGCCTCCCAGACTGCTGGGATTACAGGTGTGAGCCACTATGCCTAGCAGTTTCAGGTTGTCTTTGATTCCTGCCATTTTAAGGACTATTAACTAGATAGAGTTAAAACAATCATTTTTTTTCCCTTTAAGAAAAAGCCTTTGAATTTATATAATAAGAATAGCCCAGATTGGCTCAGTGCCTGTGGCTCAACGGGCTGAGGCACCAGCCACGTACACCAAAGCTGGCGGGTTCGAATCCAGCCCAGGCCCGCCAAACAACAATGACAGCTACAACCAAAAAATGGCTTGGCGTTGTGGCAGGCACCTGTAGTCCCAGCTATGTGGGAGGCGGAGGCAGGAGAATCGCTTGAGCCCAGGAATTGGAGAATTGGAGGTTGCTGTGAGCTGTGATGCCACGGTACTCTTTCCAGGGTGACAGCGTGAGGCTCTGTCTCAAAAAAAAAAAGAATAGCCCAGATCAAAACTTAGCCACTAATAAAGGAAACATATTCCAAGTGGTTTTCTTGTCTGTAAATATGTGGTATTTTTCTTTTTCGTGAGACAGAGTCTTACTATGTGACCTGGGTAGAATGCTGTGGCACAGCTCACAGCAACTTCAAACTCTTGGGCTTAAGCGATTCTCTTTCCTCAGCTTCCCAAGTAGCTGAGATGACAGGCGCCTGCCATAATGCCCAGATATTTTTTGTTGCAGTTGTCATTGTTGGTTAGCTGGCCTGGGCCGGGTTCGAACCTGCCACCTTTGGTGTATGTAGCTGGTGCCATAACCACTGTGTTATGGGCACTGAGCCATAAATATGTAGTATTAACTCCTGATAAAAGTATGCTTTAGGCGGGACTCAATGGCTCCTGCCTCTAATCCCAGGGCTTTGGGAAGCTGAGGTGGGAGGATTACTTCAGGCCGGGAGTTTGAGACCAGCCTGTGCAACATAGTGAGGCCTGATCCCTGCCAAACATAGAAATATTAGCCAGACGCAGTGGCACATACCTGTAGTCCAGGCTAGTCTTGAGGCTGAGGTAGGATTGTTCAAGCCCAGTTTAAGGCAGCAGTGAACTATGATGATGCCACTGTACTATAGCCCAGGTGACAGAGCAAGACCCTGACTAAAAAAAAAAAATATATATATATATATTTTGAGACAGAGTCTCATTACGTTGCCCTCAGTAGAGTGCTATGGCGTTACAGCTCACAGCAACCTCAAACTCTTGGGCTTAAGCGATTCTCTTACCTCAGCCTCCCAAGTAGCTGTGACTACAGGTGCCTGCCACAATGCCTGGTTCTTTTTTGTTGCAGTTGTCATTATTGTTTAGCTGACCTGGGCCGGGTTTGAACCTGCCACCCTCAATGTATGTTGCTGGCTCCATAACCACCCTCCTACGGGAACCAAGCCAAAAAAAGGCCTTTTTTTTTAATTGCTAGGTTTACTGACAAAAGGTAACTATTACAGTTCCTTGTGTTTAATATCACATCCCCAAATAATGTAATTCCAATTACACGAGCCCATCATTTCTTCCAGAGACCTTTAGAACATGTAGAATCTTTGCCTAACTCAGTTCCTGTTTAAGGAAGGCATTAAACAAAAGAGTTGGATTTGGACTTCCTGGAGTTTTAAACATGAATTTCATGTGTTTTGGGAGAGATTTGTCAACCTATTTGTGGACCAGAGTTTCTTTTGGAGGCCTAATGCCAAATGATTGATTTAATACTATTCACAAAACCCATTATGGAGTGTATAATGGTACCACTAGATAAAAAGCAATATGAATTTATATTAATAGCTCTATGCAATAATTCCAACTTTTATCATCCTAGCCTTGTTGAATGTCAATTATGGATAACCACAACTATGTGATAAGAATTTGAAAATACTGAAGAAAGTAACAATTGAAATAAAAATAGGTGGTGGGAATTATTGTCCATGAGTTGTTCTTTAATGAAAAAACATGGTCAAATGATAACATGGTATATCAGAAAAATGAAATCTATCCTGGTTCTGATGTTAAAAGGCAGCAAAATCTGACATATTCAGAAAAATTCATGCAGCTTAAGAAGCTATGAAGCATAGATGTAAATATCATTATTCAAGAAGCACCTGTAAGCCAGGAATAATAATAGAACTATCAATACTATGTTATGTAATGTAAGTAATACCTATTTATATTTAAATAGAGATTTTTAGTTTAAAAAGTTTTTTTTTTTTTGAGACAGAGCCTCAAGCTGTCACCCTGGATAGAGTGCTGTGGCTTCACAGCTCACTGTAACCTCCAATTCCTGGGCTCAAGCGAGTCTCTTGCCTCTGCCTCCCAAGTAGCTGGGACCATAGGCGACCATAGGCGCCCACCTGGCTATTTTTAGTTTGCAGCCACCATTGTTGTTTGGCAGGCCCGGGGCTGGATTTGAACCCGCCAGCTCAGGTGTACATGGCTGGCGCCTTAGTCCGTTGAGCCACAGGCGCTGAGCCTAAAAAGTATTTTTATTTTTATTTATTTTATTTTATTTTTTTGAGACAGAGCCTCAAGCTGTCACCCTGCACAGAGTGCCGTGGCATCACAGCTCACAGCAACCTCCAATTCCTGGGCTCAAGCGAGTCCCCTGTCTCCGCCTCCCAAGTAGCTGGGACCACAGGCGCCCGCCACAACGCCCGGCCATTTTTTTTTTTGGTTGCAGCCGTCATTGTTGTTTGGCGGGCCCGGGCTGGATTCGAACCTGCCAGCTCAGGTGTACGTGGCTGGCGCCTTAGCCCTCTGAGTCACAGGCGTAAAAAGTATTTTTAAATATAGTCTCTTGCTAAATTTTTTTTCTTTCTCTTACTATATTTTTATAACAACCATTTGATGCAGACCAAGCTTTACTAATGCCACAATCACAGGAAGATTAAGAAGGTCATGACTTGACTAAACTCTCTGAGACTGAAGATTGAAGGGTATGGAATTGGGACTAGATCCAGGATTCGTACCCCTTAATCCATTATTTTCCCCTTTTGTCTTTCCTTTTATCGGCTTTCTGTTTAATAACCACTACAAGCAGTCTAGGAGACTGAGGTAGGTGGATCCTTTGAGCTTAGGAGTTTGAGACCAACCTGAGCAAGAGTGAGACCTCGTTTCTACTAAAAGTAGAAAAAAACTAGCTGGGCATTGTGGTGGGTGACTGTAGTCAGTCCCAGCTACTCAGGGCTGAGGCAGGAAGATCGCTTGAACCTAGGAGTTTGAGGTTGCTGTGAGCTGGGCTGATGCCATGGCACTCTAGCTGGGGCAATAGAGTGAGACTCTGTCTCATAAAATTAAAAAAAAACAAAAAACATTACAAGGATGAGATATGCATAGCTGTACTCTAGAGATACATTATGCTGAGTTTGGAAGTAAGGAAGAGGCACTGTCTAAAATTTTTGTTGGAGGGTGTAATATGAAATCAGGACACCATAATGCCTCAGTGCATTGAAAGAAACACAACTCATCACGCCCTCCACAGATTTTTGTTTTTTAAGAATAAAATGAGATAAAGGCCAGGTGTGGTGGCTCATACCTGTAATCTCCGCACTTAGGAGGCCGTGGTACTCCTCTAAAAGAAGAGCATTGATAATATGACCACTGTTAATTTTCTTGGGTTTTGTGTGTGTGTGTGTGTGTTTAAATCAGCTTTCTCATGTTGAATCTCTCATATTTTCTAAATATTTACTAACTGTGTTAACTGAATAAAGTCATAATTTTCTCATGTACAAAATGTGGATAATAAAGCCTGGTGCATGGGTTTGCCACGTTCAGTGAGTAAGTGAATGTGGTCTGTGAATGCCATTCCCAGGTGGAGGCCGTGAGCAAGGCCTGTGTCAGATATCCTGGGAGCGACAACGAGGATTAAGAGGGAGAGTGAGAAGTAGGGGTGTTAAGCCAATTGGACGTTAAGGCGACTGAGATACTCAAATGAGGCATTAGATTTATCTGATGTGATCAGAGTGGAAAGAGTGATTCAACCTGGGCTGTCACATTTGAACAGCGTCTCAATAAACAGGCATAGGGGTGGGGGGCAGTGGCAGCCCTTTTCAATTTTGGATTCAGGGAACTCTACAAATAAGGATGGTGAAGTCCATCATATATACTTGAGGTTCCTTTTGATCATAGTTTTTGATGAGTGGATGCATGAGCAAGACTTTTGCTTAGAATATGGTGTATCACTTTCTTATTTTCAGTTAAAAATACAGTGTCTTTGGCTGGGTGCAGTGGCTCATGCCTGTATTCCTAGCACTCTGGGAGGCTAAGAGTGGTGGGTTCCTTGAACTCAGGAGTTTGAGACCAGCCTGAGCAAGAGTGAGACCCAGACTCTACTGAAAATAGAAAACCTAGCTGGGTATCATGGTGCACACCTGTAATTCCAGCTACTGGGGAGGCTAAGGCAAGAGGGTTGCTCAAGCCCAAGAGTTTGAAGTTGCTGTGAGCTATAGATGTCGTGGCGGCACTCTACCCAGGGCAACTGAGTAAGACTCTGTCTCAAAAACAAACAAACAAACAAACAAAAACCCACAACAAAACAGTATCTTTGAGGATGTGGTTGAATTCTAAACTTTACATCCTTAGAGATATATTTGCTGACGGCTGTGTGTTGGTACCGTGTGGGTGGTGGGTTCTTATTCTGTGAAGGACTGACCTCTTCTGCTGAAGTCACGGAGCCCTGGGGACCTGGTGCTCTGACGCTACCTCCCAGCAGCCATCACGTTCCTGTAGGCTTGCAACACGACATCTCATAGAGTTCCATTCAGTGAAAGACAGAGCTGGCTCCACTTCTTCCAGAAAAACCAAAAACAAACAAAACAACCCCAGGCCTTGCCTGCCAGCTTTTGGCTGCCTGGAATGGAGTGTTATTCTGCAGAGGAGGAAGTATGCTGGGGAAGGGCTCTGCCTGCAGGAAATGTAGTGTTTGCTGTGCTGTAAGGAGATGTGAGCGTCGGAAAGAAAGGAAGCAGAGGAGGCGGCTTAGTGGTTAGCTCAGTTTGTATGAGACTTCCTTTTCTTTTCTTTCTTTCTTTTTTTGAGACAGAGTCTCAAGCTGTCACCCTCGGTAGAGTGCTGTGGCATCACAGCTGACAGCAACCTCAAACTCCTGGGCTTAGGTGATTCTCCTGCCTCAGCCTCCCAAGTAGCCGGGAACACAGGTGCCTGCCACAGTGCCCCGCTATTTTTTTGGTTGTGTTTGTCATTGTTGTTTGGTGGGTCTGGGCTGGATTCGAACCGGCTGTGGCTGGCGCCCTACCCACTTGAGCCACAGGCGCCAAGCCAAGATTTCCTTTCCTAAGGCTTTTCCCTGACTCTATTCTGTTATCCTGTCAGTATGTTTGAAAATTTTATTTCCTCTCTCACTGGTAGGTTGCCTTTCTACTAGTGGTGTTTGGAATTCATTATGAATACCACTGATAAATGCACTAGGAACAAAACAAGGAGAAAACTGCTATCTCTTCTATTTACTTCTCATTATTTTGAGATAGAAAGTCAGAAAAGTCTGTTTTCAACAATTTTTGTTAGTGAGCTAATTATACCATTGATTTTACAGTTAGAATTAGGCACCATTCTTGGCTTACCTGACTTTTCCCCTCGTGGGAATAATGAAGTTTCTACGCTAGAGAATATTTCTGAAAACTTACCATCTACAGAGCTGAATATATTTTGCCCTTGCAGGAATGTAAAGCGTTAACATAAAGGCTCACCCAACCCTGGGACGAGAGCAGGTGAGGATGGTGGTTTTCCCAGGGAGGCTTTCATTGTTTTGTGCCCCATGACACACCTCTAAAGATCTGGTCTGAGCTTAGCTGACCATTCTGAACCTTTAATCGTATAGCAGGGAGAGCTTTATTTGATGAAGCTCTTCTAACTTAGGAGACATGGCCTCCAAAACCACTAGGTAAGTAATAATCAACCATGTTTGAGCTCCATGAGGATTATGGCGGTGTGAAGGCTTCAGGTTCCCGTGGGAATTAGGAATGGTGTAACCCTCAGGGATAACAGGGAGAGGCTGAGAGAGTAAGGGGTAAGTAAGGCTCTGGGGTAGAGGAAAGGCTAGCAACACCTGTGGCAAACATTGCTTCATAATAAAAAAAAGTTAAGGAAAATCTCGTTAGCCATTTTGTCATTAAACAGCACATTTAAATAGCCTTCTTTGGTTTGGTACATAGAATGTATTCCCTCAATGTTGTTGAACTTAATTTCAACATGACATGCTCTCAATTGTTTTGTCAAATTACTCAGATTGTAACCAACAAATTTAAGCATAGCACTGCAAATTTTAGCAAAATGAGACTTTTTTTTTTGTAGAGATAGAGTCTTACTTTGTTGCCCTCGGTAGAGTGCTGTGGTGTCGCACAGCTCACAACAACCTCCAACTCCTGGGCTCAGGCGATTCTCTTGTCTCAGCCCGAAGTTCAACCCAGGGCCGGGTTTGAACTTGCCGCCCTCAGTATATGGGGCTGAGCCACAGGTGCCGTCCAAATGAGACAGGTTTTTGAAGGAAAATAAGGTGAAATAAAGACTTGGTAAGCATAAAAGTCCCTTTAAAATCTCTACACATGCTTCACTGTTGTCTTTTTTCTTCTCTGTCTACCATCGTGTGGATTTGGGCAAGTTGTTTTAACCTCTCCAGACCTCAGTTCCCTCATTTTTAAAATTAAGAGTTTGGATGAATTAGTCTTTAAGGCTTATTTTGGCTCTGAAATATTTTCATTTTAACACCTCATTTATTAATTAAATCACTTTCCCCCTAACCTTGTAATGCAAGATAAATAAAATTTTTTATACCTGTGGCTCAACGGGCTAAGGCGCCAGCCACGTACACCTGAGCTGGTGGGTTCAAATCCAGCCTGGCCCGCCAAACAACAATGACGGCTGCAACCAAAAAATGACCAGGCGTTGTGGCGGGCGCCTGTAGTCCCAGCTACTTGGGAGGCAGAGGCAAGAGACTCACTTGAGCCCAGGAGCTGGAGGTTGCTGTGA
>CAUYON010190520.1:0-23444 GCA_963573935.1 Arctocebus calabarensis
CTGTCTCCCTGTGTCCCCAAAGGGAAGTTTCTGGGCAGATCCCGCCTGGCAGAGATGCCTGAAGTCCTCTCTCCCCAGTCTCACTGTGCCCAGCCGCAAGGAAGCTGTTACTCGTCCGCCATCTTGCTCCACCCTCCTCCGAGGAGTATCATTCTGTTTCTGAAGTCTCTGATATCTGTGTAAAACTGAGAGCTGCTGTCCTTGGTGCTGAGAGAGAGAGAGCGTGGTGGGGAGAATTTGAGCTTTAATCACGATGTAGAAAAATTTTTCCTCTCTCACTCATTTAACTGGTAAGCCTCACTTTGACTGTGCTATGTCTATGAATAACTTAGAAGATTTTTCTGGAATTCTTCACATATTAATTTAGTTTATATCTTTTAATTGTGACCAAATTTTGAGATGAGAGGTTCAAAATGCTTTCTGCCTTAATTTTGCATTTTTCACATTGATTTCTCATTTCACCACAAAAGCCTCTTTATGTGTGTCATGTTAGGGAGTTTATTAGATTTCCAGAAAATTTAAATACCCATCTTACATTGTTCCTTTGTGTTCTTCTCATCACAGACATGGAGAACATCCCTTTAGCTTCTCTGAATTTAAAAATAAATGAAGCTGCAATTAAACTATTTATGTAAATAGAAGATTCTCTACCACACCTCCTTTCCTCTCCTACAATAAGGTATCTGATCTTTCTGTTTGTTCTTAATACCAACCAAAATTCTGTGGGCTGATGATAACATTTGCTGGCCGGTGTGGAAGAATATTGTGAGTCATTGTCTTTCCTGCTACATTTTTCTATTCTTTTTAAAGAAAGTATTTTGAAGCTTTTGTTGCATCTTTTTATTTTCCTAACATTTCACTCTTGTGAGTCAGTAAAATTTACACCAGGCATTATTCTTTCTGGGCAGTTTACTTACTTCCTCTTTAGCTTTCTTCATGCAACTGACAGATTTTTTTGATTTGTTTCTAATTCCTTTCAGTTATTTTAGAAAGATTGTCTCCCTCTCTTTGTTACATTTGAGAGAAAAAAATGGGCTAATTCAGACTATTCTATATAGAGTATTGCTGGAAATATTTCTATAGTAAAGAGTGAAAGCTGGAAGCTTTGATGTGGAATTAGGGAGAATAAAGACTCAGTGCCTTGAACTTTTAAACCCACTGAAAATGTACAATAAATGCATTCAGGGTTTTTAAGAGCCAACAATTTCTTCCATCTTGCCCTTTAATTAAGTCTATTTTAACTAAAGAATAAAATCTTGATTTTTCTTTTTTGTTTATCCTATTGGTGCTTCAATTATATGGCTTGTTATAATTTTTCTAACACAACTGTATAATATTTCAGTTTCAATTGAGGTTAAAAATGCTTTGGTGAACTGGACCCTAAAGGATGATATATAACATTTCATTATGTCTTTGAGGTCAAAGCAATTGGCATATAACTTTTGGAAAATATTCATTTCCATCCCCAGAGGCTGCTATGTGTTAATTTCCTATGCATGATTAATTTTGTTGCCATTTATTTATTTCCAGTGCTACCATTTCCTTTGTATCAAACAGCTTCCTTAGTAGGTAGGTTTTTCTTCATTCACATTCCAGGTTTTAATGCTCCTTAATTTATTGCTATGGAAATATGATAGCTATTCATATAGTACCTAGCATATACCAGGGATCATATTAAGTCCTGTGGCAGATATATTTAAGAAGCAGTCCCAATTTTGTGTGCTCACATTCTTTTGGGGGATATTAGATGAGCAAACAATTATAAGATAGTACTGAATTATGACTGACATACAAGTGCTATGGGGAACACAGAAAAGGGTGCTAACTTGTCCTTTGAGGCCTACAGCTGGACACTCTACTCTCACAAGTCTTTTACCTGTGTGGTAGGCCATGGAAAGAAACTGATACAACCTTCAAGAATTGCCCTTGTTGGATTAATAGCTGAGCAGTGATTACTGGCTCTGATTGAGCTATGTCTGGTGCAGTAGTATGGGCTTTGGAATCAGAAACCTGGAAATAAATTCTCTCTCAGCCATTTAAGTGATGTTTTTTCTGAGATTCCTTTTTCTCACCTACATTCCTACAAAGTGGGAATCATGATACCCACTTCATGTAACACTGGTTGGACTGAACTCTGATATCAACTTGGTAAACTCAAGCCCCAGTTTAAACTATATATGTTCTTATTTTTTTATTGTCATCATCACAACTTTGTCAAGTGTATATTACTATTTATATTATCCTAGATTCACAAGAACAAAAATGAGGTTTACAGATATTAAATGATTTGCCCAAGGATATTTTAGTAGGGCTAATACAAGACCTTGAACTTACAGTTCTATGGCTCTGAAGCCCAACTTCTCATCTACGCTATACTCTTGTTTCCCCCCTGCTTTATTTTGATTTTGAATTTGATAAGACTTATCCTACAGGTTTTGTTCCCAGACAGAAGACTAGAATAGACATTAGATTATATTATATTTTCTATCAGGACATGAGTGGTGTGTGTTTTGCCAAGCAGAATCCTCAGCATGTGGTACAGAATCTAGTACGCAGGCTTGGCGCCTGTGGCTCAAAGGGCTAAGGCGCCAGCCACGTACACCTGAGCTGGCAGGTTTGAATCCAGCCCGGGCCCGCCAAGTAACAAAGACAGCTGCAACCCAAAAATGGCTAGGCGTTGTGGTAGGTGTCTGTAGTCTCAGCTACTTGGGAGGCGGAGGCAAGAGACTCGCTTGAGCCCAGGAATTGGAGGTTGCTATGAGCTGTGATGATACAGCACTCTATTCAGGGTGACAGCTTGAGGCTCTGTCTCAAAAAAAAAAAAAAAAAAAAGAAAAGAAAAGAACAGAATCTAGTACTCAGAAGGTGCTACTCTTTGTAAAGCTGCAGGCTTTGACACAACAAAGAGATTTTGAAACACAGATCTTTATTTCCCTCTCATACCCTAGTCCATGGCAGAGGGCTTGATTTTGCCATTTTTAGTAAGCAGGCAAGAGACAGCAGAAGTCCAGGTCAAGGATTTTCCTTCTTCTTTTCTTTTTTGTTGTTTTGTTTTGAGACAGTCTCAAGCTGTCACCCTGGGTAGAGGGCCATGGTGTCACAGCTCACAGCAACCTCAAACTCTTGGGCTTAAGTGATTCCCTTGCCTCAGCCTCCCAAGTAGCCAGGACTACAGGAGCCCACCACAACGCCCAGCTATTTTTTTGTTGCAGTTGTCATTGTTGTTTTAGCAGCCCTGGGTTGGGTTCTAACCCGCCAGCCTTAGTGTATGTGGCCGGTGCCTTACCCACTGAGCTACAGGCACTGCCAGGTCAAGGATTCTCTTTAAAGGGAGTGATACAGAAGTTGCCCTGATTCCTTCCATTCACTTTCCATGAGGGCAAACTTAGGTTACACCCTTCCCTGGAAGATTGGCTGGAAAATTCTAGTTAGACAACTACTAGCTTAGGCAGGAAGTGCCGTGGTTCATTTCAGGTTGTCAACTTGATGGGAATAAGGAATACCTTGATATTGGGGGTCTTTGCACTCGAAGCCCAACCTGATTTGAAAGCTGACTGGGAAAATGATGCTGAAGAGGAATAACTTATGCCAGTTTAAAACAAAGTCTACAAATGCCTAGAGAAGGCTTGCATGATATCAGGCTGAGTAAATGGAGAAAATGCAGCCCCTCTCTGGCCTCTCCAGAAGCTTTTTATTGATTTCTTTCTTTTTTTGTTGAGACAGAGACTCACTTTGTAGCTATTAGTAGAGTACCATGGTGTCACAGCTCACAATAACCTCAAACTCTTGGGCTTAGACGATTCCCTTGCCTCAGCCTCCCAAGTAGCTGGGACTACAGGTGCCCACCACAATGCCTCACTATTTTTAGAGATGAGGTCTCGCTGTGGCTCAGGCTGGTCTTGAACCTGTGAGCTCAGGCAGTTTTACCCTCCTTGGCCTCCCAGAGTGCTAAGATTGCAGGCATGAGCTACTCTCCCTGGCCCTGCTTTTATTGATTTCTAACAAAGATACTTATGCAAATGCAAAAATGCCAAAAGGTAGGGTTGAAAGAATCCCAAGTCCACAGGAAGATTGGATAGAGAGAGAGGCTGGGTAAAAAAGGTAGGGGGTTGCTAACAGACTAGACTATCATGGCATACTTAGAAAGGGAGAAGGAGAAACTAGTTTATCCCTGCAGGGGAAGTAAGCCAGGTTTCCTAATCTAACTACATATCAGAAGTTCAAAGGACTTAATCCCTCCTACCTATTGACTCTGGAACACTCAAGCCTAGTCCAGCCTATCCTGGCACCTTGGGCACTTTTCATCTTCTATGATTTTGATGAGTCCCCAGGGATTGCATCTGAACACTTTCCCCTATATACCCCTATGAGGTGGGGTGCCCTGCTGAGAAATCAACCTATCTACCTCTCAAACTTAGAAACCTGGTAAAGCATTATTTTGGGGGTGTTTTCAGAAGTGATTAGCATGTTAGTTTGAGCATACTAGGTAAGGAAGATCCTCTTTCCAGGTAGGCAGGCATCATTTATTCTATTGAGGGCCTGGCAGAACAAAAAGAGAGAAAAGGTGAATATATGTTAATCTAGCTTCTGTACTGGGATACATTCTTCATCCCTTGTTCTTGGACATCAGAAGTCCAAGTCCTCTGGCCTTGGGAGTTCAGGAATTCTATGAGCACCATGACCATCTCCCACACCCCGGCCACGTTCTCAGGTCCTCCAATGAGAGTTACTTATAAGCTTCCCTGGTTTTGAGGCCTTCGGACTTGGATTGAGCCATCCTACCAGTCAGGGTCTCTAGTCGGCAGATAGCCTTTTTGGGGGACTTTTCAGCCTCCCTAGAATGTGAGCCATTCCCTTAATAAATCTCCTCTCAAGTACCTATATCCGCTTCTATACATCCTATTGGTCCTGTCTCTCTGGAAAACCCTGACTATACAGGAAGTGAGAATAGATTTGGGGATACCACTAGCAATTTCCATTACTGTGCTCAATGCATACTTATGGAAAGAGTAAATGAAGATAGTCAAAGCCTATAAGTCAACTTGGGCCCTGTGAGATTAAGACAAAGATGTTAGCTTGATGCACTAGGTTTAGAAATTCATGTGTGTGCTCTTGAACTCATGTATTGTGCACACCAATGTGTCTTCCCAGCAAATGTTTTCCAAAGCACGTCTTTAATCAGAGCTACCTTTTGTAAGCATCCCTTCACTGTGGTATTTTCCTTTAATCTATGGGTCAGCTTTTCTACTCAATGTCAGAATGTGATTGAAGCCATGGAAGAGTTTATGTGATTTCCACGGATTATAGAGTACTTATCTGTAAGACTCTTCAGATTCTTCATTCTAGAGCAGGGGAGAGTATCACAAACTTTAGTTATTTGTGATTTTCTTTCACCACCACCTTAGTGTTAGGAGAGAGTATTTCTGACACTGGCAAAATGTTTTTTTTTTTTTCCTAAAAGACAGCACTGGAAGTCTACTACCTCTGTGCTTGTAGACTCGTTCAGATCAATATCCTATGTAGAAACTCTATCCTAGTAACTTCCTCTTTTCTGTGATGTAACACTTTCTTTGTCTCATTAGAGACTTTTTTTTTAAACACCCACTGCAGGGGCATGTGCTGTGTGACGTCCAACTGGTGACAGATAATTCATCCCACATAGAGCATGACCACTCTTCTTTGTTGCCTGAGGCTATGGCAGATCCTTATTAATTTCACTGAGTCAACAGTCAGAATTACAATTACCTTTGTAAACGTAGGAGAGGAAAAGCTACTGAGCAAGGGGAGTAAGTAGTCATTCAGGCTGTAGTCTTCCAAACTTGCCAAGGTGGAACGTTTCTCACTTGTAAGGCTGAAAAAATAAAGAATAACTATGGAAACCTTATATCTCTTTAAGCTTTTTCATTACTAAGAGCTTAAAGTGACTATAGACATCTACATCTCATTTATTTTTACAACATTTCTGTGGAGTCAGACACTAGCTTTTCTTTCACTGTTCATGTGGCTTACAAGGAAGGAAATGCCCTGAGAACTCAAGTGACCTGCATTCAAGGTCAAAAAGTGAGTCAGGTGGTAAAGGCAGGGCTTGAATTCAAGTGTTCTGACTCCTTACCTAGTGTCTGCTTTAAGAAGACAATATTTAGGGAAGAAATATAGCTAGAAAAACTCAAAATAGATACACAAGATATCATGATACATCAAGGTCCAGGTTTGGAAATGTCATTAGTCTGAAGATTTAAAAAATGCTTTTGATGAGTTAATATCTAGCAGTATGAATTATTCTCACTCCTTTCAGTCACAGGCATAGAGATTATTTGTATTTAGTTTGGAATGATGCTCTCAGAGCTTCTAAATAGCACTAATGATTTCACATATTTCAGGAAAAATGGGTGACATTGACCATAGCATGTAATGATACTCATTAAATTGTTACAGAATAGGATACTTGTTATAAGAAATAGAAAAGTGTGGTAAACAAAATCTAAACTCATAGACATGTGGGGTTGGAGCTGGGCCTCCTTAGCTCCTATAGTGCCTTTGTGCAAATTTTAAAAAGTGTTTTTCTTCCAGGTAGACATAGATAGCCCTAAGCCAGGGTACAAATGTTGATGAGCAAAGATCTCACTGGATTTTAGCCTCATTTCTCCATCCCCTTAGATGATGTTCTTTGCAGTTATCTTGGGGTAGAACAATGACCTTCAAAGTCATCTGGCCCACATTCAGGTAATATAATATCATGTCTACCCCACAGTGGAAATTTATACATTTTTAAAAACTCTTAGAAGAATATTTCCACAACCTCATTATATTATTTCTTATAGTATCTAGAAGTCTTCAAGGTTAAGACAAAGTTCATATAAAGAAAGACATCACAACTTTTCACTACTGGGAGGAAACTCACATTTACATGTAATTCATTAAGAAATCAATCTTAGGCTAGACATATCTCAGCACAGAAAGGCCAGGGAGATTGTGGGAAAACCTGAGTTACAATATGTCCGTCTTATATATACATCTTTATAAATGGTGAGAGTATTTGTCCCTCTTTCCTGAGATCCTAGAATTACTGACAACAATCAGGCTTGTATTGATTATGAACTTGCAGCATGTTTAACAAGCTTCAGAGGAGGCCAATTTTTTTTTAGTTTTTTTTTTTTTTTTGAGACAGAGTCTCAAGCTGTCACCCTGGGTAGAGTGGCATGGCATCACAGCTCACAGCAACCTCAAACTCTTGGGCTTAAGTCAGTGGTTCTCAACCTTCCTAATGCCATGACCCTTTAATACAGTTGTGGTGACCCCCCAACCATAAAATTATTTTCATTGCTACTTCATAACTAATTTTGCTACTGTTATGAATCATAATGTAAATATCTGATATGCAGGATATATTTTCTTTGTTATAAAGAGGTCATGACATACCTCTGAGAACTGCTGGTTTAAGTGATTCTCTTGCCTCAGCCTCCCAAGTAAGCTGGGACTACAGGCACCTGCCACAATGTTGGCTAAGAAGAGGCCAATTTTTAGTGAGTTTCCCACTGGAAGTGAAGAATAATGAATGGAAGTGCTGCGATAGAGATACACAGTAGCCTGGACAAACTTCAGAAGCCCAAGAAAAGAAGATAACCTACATTTCTCATGAAACAGGATTGTAGAAATCTGCAGGCACAAAGATCATAGGAAATACTAGAGACACTGCGCTCACAAAACACCAGATCAGCTGGAGCCTTGATCTTGGACTTCTCAGCTTCCAGAATCATGAGAAATTTCTTTTGTTTATAAGCCACTTAGTTCATGGTATTTTGCTATAGCAGCCTGAAGGGACTGAGACATGTAGATATTTATGCGTATCAATTACTATGGTAAGTTCTTTATATAGTATTATGGGCTGAGTTGTGTGCCTACCAAATTTCTATGTTGAAGCCCTAACTGCCACTGTGACTACATTTGGAGACAGGGATGTTAAGTAGGTAATTCGGGTTACATGAGGTTTTTAGGGTAGGACCCTGATCTAGTAGGGCTGGTGTTCCTTAATAAGAAGAGAAAGAGACAGCAGAGATCTCTCTCTCCATGCACAGAGGGGGAGCCACAGGCGCATAGAAGGCTGATGTCCTCTGCACACCAGGAGGGTGAGCTTCATAAGAAACCAACTATGATGGCACCTTGAACTTTGACTTTTGGATTCCAGGTGAGAAAATAAATTTATGTTGTTTAAGCTACCCAGTTGGTGATATTTATCACAGCAATCTTAGTATATTAATACATATAAGTAGCTCAAATGAGCTTCTTAATGAGGACCATGGTACTATTTTAGGAATTCAGTATAGTGATTAACAGTATAGATTATAGATCCCAACTGCCTGACCTCAAATGTCAACCCTACCACTTACTACTTATGTGATCCTGGGGAAGTTCTCCATATCTCTGTATATAGGTTTTTCCATCTGAAAGCTGGTAGTAATAATACATGTAGTATCTTTCTTTCTTTTTTTTTGTTTATTAAATCATAGCTGTATATACATTAATGCAATCATGGGGTACAATGTGCTGGTTTTATATTCAATTTGAAGTATTTTCATCGTGTAGTATCTTTCTTATTGGGTGTGGATAGGGTTAAATGAGTTAATGTTTAAAAGTATCTTGGTGTCTGGCACAGAGAAAACACTCAATATGAATAATTTTTATTAGCCTAATTTTCTAATGAAGAAACTAAGGCTTAGGGAGATGAAGGAGCAAGATTAGGCAGATATTACGCTGGAAAGTACCAGCGTTAGAGCCGGGTTCTTTATTTGCGAAGCCAACATCTTAACTTTCATACTGTAGTGACTCTCAGAAAGTACAACCAAGTGAGAAATGCAGTTAATGCCTCTTTTTTTTTTTCTTCCTAAGTAGAGAAACAATCTAAACATTCTGAAATTTTCCCACTTGTATTTCAAGGACAGGTCCATGGTGGGGCTCATTTTGGACCAGTTTTCCTTGCTCAAATCACCAGGGCTTTGAATGTCAGGCAGAGAAGAGATCTTTTTTTCTTTTCATATTCTCAACATAATCCTGCCTTGCTTTCTCTTGTACTAGCAGTCCTCAGCAATGTCCAAAATACAGAATAAGCATCTTACCAGACAGTCTATGCAGAGATTTAGCTCCATCACAATTAAGAGGGAGCATGAGCACTGAGAATTCCAATGGGACCTCAGTCCTTTCTAGTTCATTCCACTGGGCAGTGAGACCTAGATAGTTTTGTGAGACATTGAGGGATGCTGACTTTTTTTTTTTTCAGGGATGCTGATTTTTATGCTGTTTCTTGGCCTTCTATGGCAAGCATTGTATATTGAAAATAAACAGAAATTTCCTCCCATATTCGTCACAGGGGAACCATTAGCTTTGCCCTCTATGGGTGCCCTTCGGCTGGATCTCACCTTGCCTCCCCCATGCCCCCTTGGGAAAAGCAGGAGGCCACATAACTGTTGACTAATATATTCTTGACCTGAGACCATCATGAGTGCTAAATGCTCTTCAATGTGGCCAGAGCGGGAAGAGGAATTTAAGCACTTTGGCTGATGATGGACCATCTTTTCTTTGCTTTTGAAGTCTTGTTATATCTTGCTAGAGACACCCACTTGCTTACAAGGTCCCTTCCCTGTACCTATTTAGTCCTCCAATTCCTACTTCTCTTCAAAGTGTATGTATGTTTTTTCATCTTTTAACACATAATATTATTCATGGTACTTTAAGGTCATCGAGGGAAAGAAAAAAAATATATATATACATATTATATATATACATAGCATACAATATACATATAAAATATATATTTACATCTATTCTAGATGCTATGGGCTGTGCTGGATACTGGAGATAGTTTCTTTTCTTTTCTTTTTTTTTTTTTGTAGTTTTGGTTGAAGGCCAGGTTTGAACCCCCCACCTCCGGTATATGGGTTTGGTGCCCTAGTCCTTTGAGCCACAGGTGCCGCCCGACACTGGAGATAGTTTCAAGGCATGCAGATATATACATTGAATGAAGCAGTGAATGAATTAATGGGTTATACTCCAGTTGCTCTTGAGTAGAAAGGACCTAACGATATATACTTCTATATTATAGGCTATTGGAAGATTAAGAATTGCATATGTGCACTTCTTTGAAACATGACCAGAAGTCAATGTCTTCTTCTTCTTCTTTTTTTTTTTTTTGAGACAGAGCCTCAAGCTGTCACCCAGGATAGAGTGCTGTGGCATTTCAGCTCACAGCAACCTCCAATTCCTGGGCTCAAGTGAGTCTCTGCCTCCCAAGTAGCTGGGACTACAGGCGCCCGTCACAACACCTGGCCATTTTTTGGTTGCAGCCGTCATTGTTTGGTGGGCCCGGGCTGGATTCGAACCCGCCAGCTCAGGTGTACGTGGCTGGCACCTTAGCCCGTTGAGCCACAGGCGCTGAGCCAGTCAATGTCTTCTGAGGCAAAATAGCAGTACTTCAGAACTTGATAACTTTCAAATCTGTAGGTGCTGGAAGGTACAAAGTCTATTGACAGCAACTGAAATTCTCCAGCTTCTTCAGCTGTCAGAACTAAATGTTATTCTGAGAAGGATCTCTGATGTCCCCATGGAAACAGGACTCCATTAAGGCATGACATCACAAAGGTATACTTCCTGAAGACATTTGGGAATTTTAGGTATAGATTGTAATACTGTTAAAGGCCAGTTATATGTACATATTCTGTGTAATTATGTGCACATGGATTGGTGTGCCTAATTTATTCACACCTCTCATTTAGTCCTATTTATCATTAAAGTTTTTTAATGATTTAAATCTTACACATGGCTGTAGCTCCAGGTGCTTAAAGAACTCATTTAGATTTTAGAATAAATAACTATTATTAATATGGGTGAAAATGCTTATCTACTTATTACTCTTAACATAATGAAAGGAATGTTGATTCTTAACAGAACCTCTGAAAGGGATAAATATATTGTCTCTGTGCAAAATTACCCAGCATTATGCACCTGGCTGGCTATTCACAGCCTAAATCAGTACTAACCAGCATGCTGGAAGTGGAATGTTTTAGAGTTAAGGGATTGTGCAGATAATCTTGGAAAGGTCATCTCAAATGTCTGTTAAGTCTTTCTTTTCTGGTTAAAAAACTAAAAATATTTAAACCATTTTTTATTTTGTCATTGCATCTAAATACTTTGCACAGTGTCTGAAAAAGAAAAAGATTTTTTTTTAAAGAAAGAAAACAGGTCAATGGATTTGAGAATGGTCTTGATTCCCTCATCATTAGTATAATCCTTGTGCCTAGTTAAGGATTCCCTTCTGATCACAATGCTTTTAATGGCTCTGTTTTCATGTCATACAACGCAGCCAGGAAAGGTGTTAGGCAGACTGGATTAGCTCTGAAAGTGCAGAAAAATATGACAAGGTGAAAGGCTACCTATGAAGTTGGTTAGCTCTTAAATCACACAGACTTGAATAAAACTTGTAAAAAGAAAAATGAACAATTTGCATAGCTGTGTTGTACGAACAAGTGTGTCTAAGTGTTTACGCCAGCTGGAGAGGTGCTTTGGAGTGGGAATATTTGCTAAAGCAACTTCTCTCTGTGATGCTTTTAAAGGTTCTTGCTGAACTTCACTCCTTGTCCCCTCCCGCCCCCAAGTTCCTTACAATTGTTAAAAATAGGGAGCTGAGTGCTTGTGGCTTTGTTGATGACATTGAACCTAACAGAAATCTTTAGAATGGAAATCTAATGCTGATTTCCAAATAATATCTATATGTATTCCCTTCATTGATATTCATATTTTGGTTATAAGAAAAAAATTTGTTACTTTTTTGCATTTTAATGACTCCAGAGCAGTGGTTTCCAAGAAGAGTTTCCTGAGAGGTAGATGAACAAAATGTCTGAGGATGAAAAATTACTTTCTCTATGTCTCTTAAATCCCTTGCAATTATAATAAATTTCTTTTTTCCCCCAGTGGGAAAAAAGTTCAAATAGAAAGCTAGAGCTGGAAGAAAATGTAAAAAAATATATTGTTCAATATTTTCATTTTTCAAAAATGAAGAAACTAAGCCAGGAGAGATTAAGCCATGCCGCTAATTTGTGGCAGAACCACAAGAAGAAATCAGCAATACCAGCTACAACATGTGGGGATATGTGTATACATATACATGTAATATTTGTGTATATATGCATACAATATGTGATAAATATATTCCTACCTTTAGCAATAAACTACACACTCATTTACATATATATGTTAAGTATAGCTTGAATTCTAATTTTATGTAATCCCTTACTACTACTCAAGCATCACTAGTACCAGGATCTTTTTAGTCATGCAGAATCTCAGACCCCACCCTGCACCTACTGAATCAGAACCTGTATCCTCATAGGATCCCCAGGATATTCATACGCATTAAATTTGAGATTAATTGTTCTAACAATACCTGGTTTTCTGTGCTAGTGAAATATAATCATTCAGCATCCAAAGACAATCTAACAAATTTATTATATGTGTTGACACCTCATCTCTGTTTTCTCTCCTTCACTAAACCTCACAGGCACTTTCCAATGGTATAAAATGAATCATATTGAAATTTGTAACTTCCACTTCCCCCATTGCCTTTAGTAGAAAGCATTACCTTCAGTTCAGATTTTGCATCCCACATTCAAATAATAATTATTAATATGTGTTGCACATTTATTGTGCTCCCCAAAGTGAGCTGAGTACTTTGTACTCATTAACGCACTATTGTATGCAATAGTGGTGTGAAGTTATGATGATCATCATCCCCATTTTATAGAAGAGGAGACTGAAAATGAAAGAGATCAGTTAACAGCTTTGATGTTGTCAGACTTGGACCGGGATTTGGCTCATTCCAGAGTGTGAACATCAACTACAACATATGTGGCTTCCGTGATTCTATGTTGTAATTTGCTGTCTTTTCTCACGCATTTATGCCTCTAAATAAACTATTTTACCAAGTGAAAATTAGAAGTCAAATGTAGCACAATATCTGATGCATAGTGGCTGCTTGGGCAATATTGTTGAATAAATTTGTGAATGAATAAATAGATCTGTGTCTCCCTAAGAAAGCACATGCTCACTCTATGACAAGGGGAAGGAGATACGCAGCAAAAAGGATTTTTCCCATTTTGAGGCCACTGATTCCATCACTCCCTTACTGCTTTTCCTTACCAGTGACCTTACCTGTCACTGCAGATGCCCTTTAATTCTACTAATTTTTCAGTTTTTATTCTTGTCCTGTTGTCTTAGAGAGGCGCCTTACCTGGAAGAATAGGGCCAAATTTAGTGATACCCTTTCTTGGAGGGCCTGAGCTACTATTTCAGGGATTCTCTGAAAGCTCTATTAACTCTTAATCCTTCTTGACCTCCTGGGAACTTTACAGCTAAAGCATGAGGCTTTAGGTGAAGATTTAATGTTTTTAGACCTTTGCACTCTATGTAGTATCAGTAAAACATCAGGAACCAATCTCTGCGGAGAGAAGAAAAATACGTGTATAGGGGATCTTGAAGGCCCAGGGACTAGAGAGAGGGGTGATGAGGAAAAACAGAGGCAGAACCATCTGAGAATCATGCCAGGATAACTGAAGATAAATGGCCTGTTATCGGCTTAACCGCAGGGCTGATTCTGACAGAATAGCAGGTGGCAGGAGCCATTGCAGGCCGAGGCTTATCCACAGAGCACCGGCCCCCACTGTACAGCTACTGTATGGACTCAGTATGAGCTGACTAAGGTCACACCCCTCTCTGAGTCTTGTTTTTTTTTTAGAGATGGAGTCTCACGTTATTGCCCTCGGTAGAGTGCTGTGGCATCACAGCTCACAGCAACTTCCAACTCCTGGGCTTAGGTGACTCTCTTGCCTCAGCCTCCCCAGCAGCTGGGACTACAGGCGCCTGCCACAATGCCCAGCTATTTTTTTGTTGCAGTTTGGCCGGAGCCAGGTTTCAACCCACCACCCTCAGTGTACGGGGCCAGCGCCCAGCCATCTCTGAATCTTATTTGCTAATTTATAAGCAGGGTATAGTAGGATCCTTTTGTTTAGGAAGCTTAAAAAGAAAAGCAATCTACTTTAGTAAAGGAGCTAGCTGCACTCCATGGAGGCAGGCTCCAGGGCCAAGTGAGTACTGTCCAGATGGTTTGTCTGTGGTCTCGTCCCTGGTGGGCCCCCTTTACTCTCAAATTTAGGGAACTCATTTGTACCATGTGAACTTCAGAGCATCAGAGGCATTGCACTAAGTGTGTTTCCACCATGTTTGGCTCCTGGGGAAAGGTGAATGGTATACTGAGCCCAGAGAGGTATTTTAAGATTTGTTAGAGGATGTTTATTAAACTGCTGAGCTGATAATGCAGATTTGAATGTCATTTGCTATTTTGCTATTTTATTTTGTAAGTGATTAATGTATTAAAAAGAGTCCGTGCTGCATGTGCATTTATTGATTACACTGGTGTGTGTGTGTGTGTGTGTTTGATTTAGTTTCCAGAGAGGAAAGACATCTTTGCTTACAAATATATAGTCCTTCAGCAAGAAATATATGAGAAATTGATTTCAGTCTCCTCATTCATTCAACCCAGATATGTGGCCCGTCAGCCATATGTAGACATTACGCAGGAATTGGAGATAAAGATAAACAAGAAATATGGCCTTTGGCTTGAAGGAACGCCTAGTGCAGTCAAGAGCAGATAGATATGCAAACAGGTAATTGTAATACAATGTTGCAAATCATATAGTGGAGATGGCAATACAGTGTTACTGGACAGATAGGCGGCGGGAGTTCTCTGTTGGGGAAATTAGCTGAAGTTTCCTGGAGGACAGGCTATCTGCAGCTGGGGAAGCTGCGTAAGTTGATTTGTACATTATTTCTCTCACCTTGAGATGACATTTGATTGCTAAAGAGTTTAGCAACAATTTTTTCCCTTCTCCATGCTCCCTCTACCCCCAGAACAATTACAATTAGCTGCAATGCCTTAAGGCAAATTGTGTAGGGTTAAAAGTACAAGCCACACTCTTCTGATTTGGGTTGCTCCTGGAAGCTGCAAAGGACACTTCATTTTATAGTTTTTCTGATTAAGGCTTTCTCCTGCTTCTCCTTTTGTGGATGAGGTAGGTAAGCAAAACAAGCAGGCTGGCAAGCAACATCACAGATCCTAGCATTTCTGTATTCCCTGCTTCTGGTAGACTTAGCAGGATGTCATTTGCCTGGTGCACAAGGAAAATAAAATTGCTAGCATGAGGCTCTGGTTATAGTAAAGATGGAGGAGTAAGGGAGGGGAGAAACAGGAGGAATTCAATCTCTGGCTTAGAAAAATCTAATTCTCTCGAGGTATATTGAAGTTGGCAAGGCAGTTATCTTTCTGGGCAGCTAGATGCAACCTAGAAATGTGGCTCCTAATAGCCTTGGTGAGATTGAGTGAAGTTTCTGTGATTGTGGTCGTTGTGCACAGGTCACTGAGGGTCTGATGCCCTTGCTCCCAAGGCAGCCCATATCTGCGTTCCCTTCCACACTCCTTGTCTGCCCCAAGCCTTCCACCTCTTTCCTGTTGCCCCTAATCTACTGGCACTATCTATAGGAGGAAGAACAATGAGTGGCTTGACAGCTTTGAAGGATAAATTTAATAGAAATTGATGGAAGCAGTTCAAGAAGGCCACCACTGTATTATTCTTACAGCAAGAAAGGTTATCAGGGCTTGATGGACCCACACTGTCATGCTGAAGTATTTTGTGACTGAGGAGTCTCGATGTTTACAGGACTTGCAAGGGAATTGGGACATAAGTTGAAAGGGAAATTGAACTGTCATTGATATAAGGTCAGTCACAGGAGGGTGGGAGGGAACAGAGTTGTGGGATGGTTTTTGGATAGGGTAGGAGATACTGCTCCTGCATTGGCACCAAGACACTTTGCTGTACGAACCGTAATTTGTGAGTAAGTCTATCTGTAGCTCTGGACTTATTACAATGGATGTACCAGTCTTTCAAACTGAAATATGTGTTGATAAACATGCAGACAGATTTGGTGGCACCATTTTATGTCTTGCATTATTTTCATATAGCCGTTAATCTCTGAGGAAAGTTGGACTCCATTTTAGTAACTACTGCCTGGGACTATGCTTTAGATTTTGATTTTAATTTACTGCTTCTTTCATTACTACTTGCTTCCTCTCTTCCTTCCTTCCTTCCTTTCTCTTAGCTCTGTGTTTCTTTCTTATTTACTTATGACTTCAGTAGCTCTTAGGACCATACAGAAGGGAATAGGTTTTCTAAGGATACCCCAAAAGTCCTTGTCTGTTCCACAACCTGGCCTGAAAAGTGACTTTCTCAAACAAGAGTCCCACAGATTCATAAGTAGTATTGCTTTTCTTTTTTGACTTTTTGCAGAACAGGCATGTATTCATTATTACCTAATAATTCTTGTAATTCTCCATAACAGAAACCAAATCAAACTGACTTAAGGAAGACAAAAGGAGGACAGTTGGCTTACAAAAATGGGTATCTGTGAGGTATCTGGGGTATCTGTGGGGTTACCTCTGCTAGATGGAGGGTCTTGAAGATGGTGTCAGGGATTTTTCATTGCCAGTGTCTCTCGACTGTTTTTCTTTGTGTTCTTCACTGCTGATGGCAGTGTTACATTCATATCCCACAGTAAAGAGTAAAAAAGAAAGTATTCTTTTCACAATTTTTTGGTAGCATTCTCTTGCAAGGAAATGAATAGTCCCCAACTGGGTAATGTGCCCACTGTGGCTTAGAGCATGGAAGACAGTGAGAGGTCAAATCTTCACTCCATCCTTACAGCCAGTTTATAAGTAAGTGATTAATGTATTAAAAAGAGTCCGTGCTGCATGTGCATTTATTGATTACCCTGGTGTGTGTGTGTGTGTGTGTGTGTTAAATAAAACACACAGGGGAGGCCAGGGAGTGTGACCGACAGTATTGCTTGAATCACATGAAATAGGAAAGGAATAGTCTCCAAAAGGAAAGAACGGGGCTGAGCAGACAAATATAGCAGATGCTTACTATTTTACTCTCCTCATAGGCTTGCCTTTCAGGTGACTCATGCTGGGAGAGGATAACATTCTTTCCGTAGGGATATAGTTTGCTTCTTCTTTATAGACATCCCAAGTTCTATATATAATAAATATTACCTCAACTTACCTTTTTTGGCTTTATTTTCTGTTATTCCTTGAGTCATATCTAGGTCTAGCCAATACAACTGGTAATTGTTCTCTAAACATTTTCTTCTTCTTGGTTTTGTTTTGAGGACACTGGTTATCAGAATTAGGGTGAACTGTGCTTATACAAATTAAAGAGTAGAATTAAAAAAGAAACAACAAAACGCTTTATTTTTATTTATATCTAATTCTTTTTTGAGACAGAGCCTCAAGCTATCACCCTGGATAGAGTGCTGTGGCATCGCAGCTCACAGCAACCTCCAATTCCTGGGCTCAAGCAAGTCTCCTGCTTCTGCCTCCCAAGTAGCTGGAACTACAGGAGCCCGCCACAATGCCCCGCCATTTTTTTGGTTGCAGCCGTCATTATTGTTTGGCGGGCCCGGGCTGGATTCGAACCCACCAGTTCAGGTGTACGTGGCTGGCATCCTAGCCATAGGCGCGGAGCCAACAAAACGCTTTCTATTTCTTTATTTATAAAACTGAACCAAAGGTTGGATTTGCTTTTCAAGATGTGGTAATCCTGGAGCACACTTGGATCATGTCATTTTGGTTGTTGCTGTTGCTGTTCTGGCATGTTGGTTTAAAGACTTGTATTGTAATCTGCATTGTGCTATTCTATAATGTTGTATGACCTTCTAAATAATTTTTTCCTGTTTCTTTTTAAAATTATTTTTATGTTTCTTTTTTCACTGTAAGTATTCTGGACAACATAAAAAGACAAAAAAGGCTTAAATTATTATCTTATCAGAGGAGACTGAAATAGAGATAGTAACATGGATGCCTGAGAACAAAATCAGGCCCTGAACAAGAAAAGCTCCCAACAAGTTCTCTAGCATTTTGGTTAATAATGCCTGTTTATTTATTTATTTATTTATTTAAGAGACAGAGTCTCACTTTATCGCCCTCGGTAGAGTGCTGTGGCGTCACAGCTCACAGCAACCTTTAACTCCTGGGCTTAGGTGAATCTCCTGCCTCAGCCTTCCAAGTAGCTGGGACTACAGGCATCCCCCACAATACCCTGCTGTTTTTTTTTTGTTGTTGTTGTTGCAGTTTGGCCGGGGCTAAGTTCGAACTCATCACCCTCAGTATACAGGGCCGGTGCCCTACCCACTGAGCCATAGGTGCTGCCCAAGGCCTGTTTATTTTTGAATGTAGATTTTCACTGAGATGAAAGCAAAAGAGGTAAGAGATTCAATAAAGATACTGCAAAATTAGAATCTGAGGACACTGCTTTGAAAGTTTGCTATTGTAAATTTTTCAAGCCATGTGAAAATGGGAGTATCTTCATTCCTGTATTTTATTCTTGGATCTTTGAGGACCATAATAGCATGAGGGCCTGGAAAATTTCTTGTAGTCTTAGCTTTTCATTAGCACATTGATTTCTAATACCTTCTTTCTCTTATTTCTCCTTTTGCAATCTTCAGTCCTTTGAGACCCCATTTGTTCTTAACTCTCTCAATAAGGTATCTCCAATACTACTGAGATGAAAGTATTGTTTCTGTCCACCTCTAAAATAGTAATTCTCAAAGTGTGGTTCATCAATAACACCTGGGTACTTGTTATAGTTGTGATTACTGGGGCCTGCTCTAGACTTACTGAATCAAAAACTCTAGGTGTGGGGCTCAGCCACCTGGGATTTAACAAGCACCCCAGGTGATTCTGATGTATGTGAGAGTTCGAGTTCCACAGCATTCTGGTTTTTGTTGTTGTTGTTATTGTTGTGGTTTTTGGCCAGGGCTGGGTTTGAACCTGCCACCTCTGGCCTATGGGGTCACAGGCGCTGCCCAACAGCATTCTGTTTTTATGTTTACATGGGGAATGTATTACATCTGCCCTACCAGATAATGTGCTCCTGGGAGGATCTTTTTGTCATATTTGCTTTTTAAGCCCCTGCGAAAGATAAAAAACAATTGAAAACAGGAAGTTCACAGATGAGTGGGCATAATAGGGCAAGAGCTTACAAAAGAAAGAAACAGGTGAGCGGGATCCTAATCCAGTTTCTCACTTTTCTAAATTGCCTTCCTCTTTGGCTGAATGGACCAGATAATTGCTAAATCCCTATTAAACTTTATGGCCAAATACCCATTTTGCTTTCTGTGGTGTTTGCCTGAACACAGAATAGTTGTGCTCGTATGCTTTAGGCATTAGATGTGTTCACTGAGGATGATCTACTCCCATTTTTGTATTCTAGCAAACTTAGTATAATTGCATAGAGATTTTGCGGAGTCTGCTGGTCAAGTTTAAGCAAAGGGCAAATCCACTTTAACTTAAATGTACAGAACAGTCTATTAAGCATTT
Source organism: Arctocebus calabarensis (assembly GCA_963573935.1). Classification (NCBI taxonomy): domain Eukaryota; kingdom Metazoa; phylum Chordata; class Mammalia; order Primates; family Lorisidae; genus Arctocebus; species Arctocebus calabarensis. The sequence continues at coordinate 19,475 of CAUYON010190520.1, forward strand.
CTGTTCTGCAGAAGATGAGCAGTTCCATCCCATCAAAACAGACTCTCATTTCAGGTGTTGCCGTGAGGCTGCCGAGCTCTCTGCTGCTGGGCTCTCTGGGTGTCTAACCTTGCCCTCTTGTCATTAGCTATTAAAACTGCTAAAACAGAAGAATGCTTAACCATTCCAGCTGTTAAAACATTAGTACATGCTTTGGTGAGTGCAAATTTAGATACTTTGAATGGCCCTTTAGGGGATCTTCCTCCTCTTTCTAAACTTACAGTTCAATAAAAATTTAGCCATAGTTTTAACTTTTTCAGTCCCTGATGTGCTCTTATATCTCTTTAGTCCCAGAAAAAGGTCCAGTTAAGCTATTAGGCTAAGAATTAAATTTTAAGCTCTTAGTTTATAGTTAAACTGGTGAGTCAGAATGCCTGTGACTTACTGGCTTTGTTTTCTGTCTTTGACTCCAAGTCTTTATAGCTTTTTATTTTTTTATTTTTTGAACAGACTCTCACTTTGTCATCCTCAGTAGAGTGCCTCGGCATCATAGGTCACAGCAACCTCAAACTCTTGGGTTCACCCAATCCTCTTGCTTCAGCCTCTCAAACAGCTGGGACTACAGGTGCCTGCCACAACGCCCAGCTATTTTTAGAGATGGGTTCTGGCACTTGCTCAGTCTGAACCTGTGAACTTTAGCAATCCACCTGTGTCGGCCTCCTAGAGTACTGGGATTATAGGCATTCCACCGTGCCTGGCTTAAATTCTAAAATTTTAAATGATTCTTATAAGACGGATCAGGATAAGATTAGCAAAAAGAAAATCAGAGGGGAGTGCTTTTCCATCTTACCTCTCATGTAGAACTAGAGTTCAATATCCAGTTCATGTCTGTTTCTGATCCTCGAATCCTATACTTATCCCTGTTTCTTTTTTCTAATTTTTTTATTTATTTGTTTGTTTATTGATTGATTGAGACAGAGTCTCACTCTGTCTCCTCGGGCAAGTACTGTGGTGTCATAGCTCACAGCAACCTCAGACTCTTGGGCTCAAGAACTCCTCTTGCCTCAGCCTTCCAAGTAGCTGGGACTATAGGAGCCCACCACAATGCCTGGCTAGTTTTTCTATTTTTTGGTAGAGATGGGGTCTCACTCTTGTTCAGGATGTTCTTAAACTCCTGAGTTCCAGGGATCTACCCTCCTGGGCCTCCCAGAGTGCTAGGATTACAGGAGTGGAGCCACTGTGCCCAGCTCTAACTTCTTTTAAATTACATTCTGTATTATACAATTGCTGGCTTCTTGTATGTTTGCCTACTAAGTTTTATAGGATTTCCCTCTAAATGCTCTGGTTTGCTAATTCTGCTGTATATATATTCTCAATTAATTTGGACTTTCTTTAAGGAATATATCTTATGTTACAAAAATTTGTAACTCAATTCTTTGCCTTTCTATACAGTATCAGATTATCTGGGATCCACTTAGATAACTGGGATCCACTCAGTTATCTAAGAACTTGCTATTGAAAACATGGTTTGTGTATCAGTGACATTATCCTAGAAATGTCAGAAATGTTTAATCTTGGGCCTACCTAATACTTACTGGATTAGAACTCGGCATTTTAACAAAATAAATTATAAAGAATTTTATAGTTTTTATTTTACTTATGGGCACATAATAGTTGTATACATTTATGGGTATAAGTGATGTTTTGATACAGGAATACAATATATAATGATCAAACCAGGGTAATTGGGGTATCCGTCACTTTAAGCATTCATAATTTTTTTGAGTTAGGAACATTCCAATTCCAATATTTTTGCAATTTAAAAATATACAATAAGTTACTGTTGACTATATTCACCTTGTTGTGCTGTATAGAATATTAGATTTTATTAATTCTATCTGGCTATATTTTTGTCTATCTGACTACATTTTTGTATCCATCAACCATCTCCACTTTATCTCCTCTGCTCACTACCTTTCCCAGGTTCTGGTAACCATCATTCTACTGTCTATTATCATGAATTAAATTAAAAATATTAGCTCTTTATATGAGTGAGACTATGTAAAATTTGTCTTTCTGTACCTGCCTTTTCTCACTTAACATAATTTCCTCTATCCACATTGTTGCAAACAACAGCATTTCATTTTTTTAATGGCTGAATAATATTGCATTGTGCATGTAAACCACATTTCTCTATCCATTTATTCATTTCTGTATACTTCACTTAAGTTGATCCTGCGTGTCGACTTTTGTGACTAGCGCTGCAATAAACATGGTAGTGCACATATCTTTTTGACACAGTGATTACCTTTCATTTGACTATATAATACATCCAGCAGTGGGATTGCTGGATCATATAGTAATTTTATTTTTAGTGTTTTGAGAAACATCCATACTGTTTTCTATAGTAGTTGCACTAATTTACATTCCTTCCAACACTTTATGAGGATTGCCCTTTCTTCACACCTTCTCCAGCATTTGTTATTACCTGTTTTTTGATAAAAAGCATTTTAATTGGGGTAAGATTTCTTGTAATTTTCATTTCTCTGATCATCAATGATGCTGAGCACTTTTTTCACATACCTGTGGCCTATATGTCTTCTTTTGATAAATGTCAATTCAGATATTTTGCTTATTTTTAAATTGGATTGTTTGATTATTGCCTACTAAGTTATTTGATCTTCAAATACATAGTAGCAATTAATTCCTTGTCAGATGCAAAAAATAATTTGCAAATATTTTTTTCTGATGCTGTGGGTTGTCTCTTCACTTTGTTGATTCTTTTCTTTGCTATTCAGCTTTTTAGCTTGATGTGATCTCATTTGTCTAATTTTACTTTGGGTGCATGTGCTATTCAAGAAGTCTTTGCCCAGACCAATGTCCTGGAACAAAGTAGTATCATAGTTTCACATTTCATATTTAAGTCTTTAATCCATTTTAATTTGATTTTTGTATCATGAGAGATAGGAATTTAGTTTCATTTTTCTGCATATGGATATTCAGTTTTCCCGGCACCCTTTATTGAAGAGAATGTCCCTTCCCCAATCTATGTTCTTGGCACTTTTGTCAAAAATGAGTTTTCTATATATATATGTGGATTTATTTCCAGGTTCTCTAAGCTGTTTCATTGGTCTATGTATGTATTTTTTATGCCATTACTATGCTATTTTGGTTACTATAGCTTTATAGTATAATTTGAAGTTAGGTAATATGATCTTCAGTTTTGTTTTCTTTGCTCAGGTTGGCTTTGGCTATTCAGGGTGTTTTGTGGTTCCATATACATTTTAGGATTTAGAAAACATTTTTTTGAAGAATGTCATTGGCATTTTGATAGGAATTGCATTGAATTTGTAGATTACTTCAGATAGTAGGGACATTTTAATAATGTTGGTTTTTTAATCCATGACCATGGAATATCTTTCCTTTTGTGTGTGTGTGTGTCTTCTTTAACTTCTTTCACGCATATTTTATAGTTTTATTGTAGAGATTTTCACTTCTTTGGTTATGTTTATTCTGAGGTATTTTATTTTATTTGTAGCTACTGTAAATGGGTTTACTTCTTAGATTTCTATTTATTTATTTATTTTTTACATATAAATGTGTTTATTTGGTTTCCACTTTTTAAAAATAATTTTATTAAATTATAATTGTGTACATTGGTGCAATCATGGGGCACAATGTGCTTACTTCATATACAATCAGAAATATTTTGATCGTACTGTTACAGATAGCCTTCATGGCATTTTCTTAATCACTGTATGAAGACATTGATGTTCTACATTTAATAAGTTTCACCAGTACTCTGCTAAGATGAACCGTAGGTGTGATCCCATCAATTGCCCTCCCCCCACCATCCTCCCCCCTCCCCTCCCCTCCCTTTCCCTTTTCCCTGTATTCTTGTGCTATAATTGGGTTTTAGCCTTCATATGAAAGCTATAAATTAGATTCATATTAGGGCTGAGTACATTGGATACTTTTTCTTCCATTCTTG
>CAUYON010190525.1:0-29439 GCA_963573935.1 Arctocebus calabarensis
ATCAAACTGATTAACATAGCCTTCCTGGCCTTTTCTCAATTGTTATATGAAGACATTTGTATTCTGCATTTAGTAAGGTTCACCTGTACCCTTCTAAGATGCACCATTGGTGTGGCCCCACCAATTAACCTCCCTCCACCCCCACCTCACCACTCCCCTCCCGTCCCTTTCCTCTTTCCCCATATTTTTGTGCTATAGTTGGGTTATACCTTTCATATGAAAGCTATAAACTAGCTTCATAGTAGGGCTGAGTACATTGGATACTTTTCTTGCATTCTTGAGATACTTTGCTAAGAAGAATATGTTCCAGCTCCATCCATGTAAACATGAAAGAGGTAAAGTCTCTATCTTTCTTTAAGGCTACGTAATATTCCGTGGTACACATGTACCGCAATTTATTAATCCATTCGAGAATCGATGGGCACTTGGGTTTTTTCCCTGACTTAGCAATTATAAATTTGGCTGCAATGAACATTCTGGTATGGATGTCTTTGTTATAATGTGATTTTTGGTCTTATGGGTAAATATCTAGTAAAGGAATTATAGGATCAAATGGCAGGTCAATTTTTAGATCTCTAAGTATTCTCCAAACATCCTTCCAAAAGGAACGTATTAGTGTGCATTCCCACCAACAGTGTAGAAGTGTTCCCTTTTCTCCACATCCACGCCAGCATCTCTGATTTGGGGATTTTGTTATGTGGGCTAATCTTACTGGAGTTAGGTGATATCTCAAAGTAGTTTTGATTTTCATTTCTCTGATGATTAAGGATGGTGAGGATTTTTTTCATGTGTCTATAGGACGTGCGCCTATCTTCCTTAGAGAAGTTTCTCTTCAAGTACTTTGCCCATCCTGAGATGGGATCACTTGTTCTTTTGTTGCTAATAACTTTGCGTTCTCTGTGGATTCTGGTCATTAAACCCTTGTTGGAGGCATAACCTGCAAATATTTTCTCCCATTCTGAAGGCTGTCTTCTTATTAAACTTATGTGTTCTTACTATGTTCTGGTCATTAAACCCTTGTTGGAGGCATAACCCGCAAATATTTTCTCCCATTCTGAGGGCTGTCTTCTTGTTAAACTTACTATGTTCTTGGCTGTACAGAAGCTTTTTAGTTTGATCAGGTCCCAGTAGTGTATCTTTGATACTGCTTCAATTGCCTGGGGAGTCCTCCTCATAAAATATTCACCCAAGCCGATTCCTTCAAGAGTTTTCCCTGAACTTTCTTCTAGAATTTTGATAGTTTCATGTCTTAAGTTTAAATCTTTAATCCAGTGAGAGTCTTATCTTAATTAATGGTGAAAAGTGTGGGTCCAGTTTCAGTCTTCTGCAGGTCGCCAGCCAGTTCACCCAGCTCCATTTGTTAAATAGGGAATCTTTTCCCCTCTGAATGTTTTTAATTTGCTACACCTTTGTTGATATTTATCTGTGAGTACTTTTTACAAAATTTCTAAAATTTCCCCTGTATCATTTTTAAATTGTTAACTCCGAGTTAAATTCCTCTTTTTAAATACTATTTTTATTTGTGGCTATCTTATCAAATATAACCTCAAATGTAACATAGAAACTTATAGGAACATATTTATTGCATAAAATCAAATACTTTTGCTTTTTTTTTTTTTTTTTTTTGAGACAAGAGTCTCAAGTTGTGGCCCTGGGTAGAGTGCCATGGTGTCACAGCTCACAGCAACCTCAAACTCTTGGGCTTAAGCAATTCCCTTGCCTCAGCCTCCCAAGTAGCTAGGACTACAGGCACCCACTGCAATGCCTGGCTATTTTATTTTTTTGCAGTTTTTGGCCGGGATTGGGTTTGAACCCTCCACTTCTGGTGTATGGGGCTGGTGCCCTACTCCTTTGAGCCGCGGGTGCCACCTCCCTGGCTAGTTTTTTTTGTTGTACTTGTCACTGTTGTTTGGCAGACCTGGACCAGGTTCAAACCTGCCAGCCTCGGTGTATGTGGCTGGTGCCCTACGAACTGAGCTACAGGTGCCACCAATACCTTTGCTTTTTTAAAACAATTTTATATGTCATAAAATTGACCTATTTTAAGTATCCAATTTAGTGATTCTTAGTATCTTTACTGAGTGGGGCTGTTGTATTATTAAGAACTTTGCATCTATAATCACAAATAGTCACCACAAATCAGTTTTGTTTTGTTTTTTTTGTAGAGACAGAGTCTCACTTTGTCGCCTTGGTAGAGTGCCATGGCGTCACACAGCTCACAGCAGCCTCCAACTCCTGGGCTTAGGCGATTCTCTTGCCTCAGTCTCCCAAGTAGCTGGGACTACAGGCACCCGCCACAATGCCCGGCTATTTTTCTTCTGTTTTGCAGTTTGACCGAGGCTGGGTTTGAACCTGCCATCTTTGGCATATGGGGTCAGTGCCCTACTCAATGAGCCACAGGCGCCGCCCCACAAATCAGTTTTAAAAAATACTTTTTATTTTTCCAGTAAGATCTTTCGCCCCCCCTCCCCCGTTTACCCTTAATCCTCTTTATTATCCCCCGCCCCCAGGCAATCACTAATCTACTTTTTTGTCTTTATAAATGTATCTTCTCTGAACATTTTTTATAAAGGAAATCATATAACATGGGTTCCCATGTCTGACTTTTTTCACTTGGCATATTGTTAAAGTTCATCTATGATGTAGCCTGTATCAGTAGTTTGTTCCTTTTTGTTACTGAATATTATTATTTCATTGGATTGATAAATCACATTGTGACTATCCATTTACCTGGTGATGGGAATTTGGTTTTTCCAATTTTAGGCAGTTAAGAATGATGGTGCTGTGGACACTTACACGCAAGTCTTTGTGTGTGTTTCTTTGGGTAGATACATACTACCTAGAGGTGGGTCATAGGGTAGTTTTATTCTGTGAGAAATGCTAAACTGCTTCCCAAAGTCGACTTTTGATTTTTTTAATGATGGTATAAATTCTATCCTGCAGGAGGCTATGATGTCGAGTAATAGTTACTGAGGCTTTCTGTTTTATGTCCCTTTTAAGTCAAGGAAGAGTATTATACTTTCCATGACTATGATCTTATGTTTTTTGATTTATCATAAAACTCTGCCTTTGAAATCTGTATCAAACTTTTGAAACTTTTTAAGGGGGTAAGATTCTGTCATTGGTAGAATACTCTAAGGCGCTTCATGTAGATTTCACATTTCTTATACCTTACCTGAGGCATATTTCATTTCTTCTTGTTTGTTCTCAGTTGAAAAGGGGTAGTTTTAAATTGTTAACCCCAAATTTAATTCCTCTCATAGGTAGAAATTCTCTTGGCCTTAGCCCAGGATGCCCTTGGTTGTTAGTAGCACAGCCTTTGGCTGTAAAGCCCAGAGCAAAGGGGGACTGGATTGGAAGGCACTGGAAGGTCCATGTATGATGTCTGGCATAGAGCTAGGGAGAAACTGGTACTAAAGCTAAGACCTGGGATACAGTTTCTGCAGGGGCATCTGGAAGGAATCCTGGAGGCAATAGGACCCTAGGGACTAGCCTTATATGGGGTTCAAAACCTAAACTCATGAGTGGGGAGGATGCTGTGCACAGCTGGATTTAGACCAGGTTTTTAAAAAAAAAAAAAAAAAAAAGAGGAAGGGCTTTATTTTAGTCAGTGGAAACAACCGCACAGATTGAGTTAGACCCTTTGTAAGAATGGTTCAGAGCTGAGCAGAGTAGAATCAGGCCCCTATACATTTTCATGTTACTGGTCTATTTAAGCTTGCTGATTTTTCATTTGTTTTTAAAAGTACTCCTTAGTGCAGACACATTATCTTTCACATAATTGTATAACATGACCTCTAGATGTTTTTAGCATTACCGATTCTTTTCCTTTAATGGGGAATCTGGAGATTTTAGCATATTTATAAGCATATTATTTAAATTGTAAATAAAATAATTACAGAATTATTTAATATAATGGAGATTATTTATAGTCCTTAATTTTTCATGGAAAGTATCATATAAATACCATTTTCATACTAGAAATTATTTTATATATTTTTGTGTATATTTTTGCTGTATATTTTTGTGTTACAGACTTATTAGATGAGTTAAAAATGTAATTTCTGGGCAGTGCCTGTGGCTCATCAAGTAGGGCACCGGCCCCATATACCGAAGGTGGCGAGTTCAAACCCAGCCATGGCCGAACTGCAAAAACTGAAAAATAGCTGGGCGTTGTGGCCGGTGCCTGTAGTCCCAGCTACTCTGGAGGCTGAGGCAAGAGAATAGCTTAAGCCCAGGAGTTGGAAGTTGGTGTGAGCTGTGTGATGCCACTGCAGTCTACCAAGGGCGATAAAGTGAGACTCTGTCTCTACCAAAAAAAAAAAAAAAGTAATTTCCTAGATAAAGTCAACCCTTTTAATATGCAACAAAGAAATTTGCAATGTAGTTAGTTGTTTTTGCCTAATTGCATAGAAACTCTTTTGAGGTTTTACAGTGATTAGGAGATAGGTTGAAGATTTTTTAAAATTTCAGATTAATGTGAGTGTACGAACAACTAGGTTACAATGCTTACATTTGTAGAGTTCCTCTACACCTTTGGGTTTAGTTGTTTATTGGACCTGTACCCAAGAGTTGTGCTGTATACCTTTACACTGTGCCCATTAAGTCGGAGCACACCAATCTTCTTCCCTCCTATTTTCTCCTGCCTCCATTGTTTTCCCATCCCCCAATTGAACTGATTTTTTTCTTTTATGTGGGCATTTATTAGATAGTGTATTGGGGTCATATTAGTATTGAGTACTTTGGAGAATCACTCTTCCATTCTTGTGATACTCTACTAAGAAGAATGTGTTTTAGCTCCATCTAGGTTAATACAAAAGATGTAAAGTCTCTAGTTTTTTTTTTTTTTTTGGAGACAGAGTCTTACTTTATCACCCTCAGTAGAGTGCTGTGGCATCACAGCTCACAGGAACCTCAAACTCTTGGGCTTAAGTGATTCTCTTGCCTCAGACTCCCAAGTAGATAGGACTACAGCCGCCCACCACGCTACCCAGCTTTTTTTTGTTGTTGTTGTTGAAGTTGTCACTGTTGTTTTAGCTGGCCCGGGCTGAGTTTGAACCCACCATCCTTGATGTATGTGGCCAGTGCCCTACCCTTTGAACTGCAGGCACTGACCCAAGTTTCCATCTTTTTTATGGCTGAATACTATTCCCTGGTGTCCATATACCACAGCTTGTTAATCCATTCCTGAGTTGATGGGTGTTTAGGTTGTTTTCAGATCTTGACAATTGTAAATTGAGCGGCAGCAGACAATCTAGTGCAAATGTCCTTATGATAAAATGATTTTTTTTCTTCTGGGTAGATGCCTAGTAATGGGATTGCAGGATCAAATGGGAGGTCACACTTGAGTTCTGTGAAGATTCTCCATACATCTTTCCAAAGAGGCTGTATAAGTTTATAGTCCCACCAAGAGTGTAAAAGAGTTCCATTTTCTCCACATCCATGCCAGCATCTATAACTTTGAGACTTTGTGATGTGGGCTATTGGAGATAGGTTGAAGAGTAAATTGTCAGTGGTTGATATTACTTATCTTCCCAGTGCCAAATTATTGAACTCTGTTAAATTAACTAGCACTGATAGTGTTATAGCCCAAACACAGAGAACAGGGCATAGTGAATTGTCTGGGTTTCCTAGACATTCACATATTTAATATTTAAATTTATGATATGGCCATTAAAATAATTGGGTGAACAAAATATTTGCAAGGTAAAAGATCCAATTTGAGTAATTGGAAATTTGTTCTGTAAGCTGTATGTGTTTTATGGTAAAGACATGTTTTAGAGTGAGGTATGAGGTATGTACTTACCCCAGGTGACACCATCTACATAGAGCTGGCTTGTTGCTCTTTGTCTCCGGGATATTTTTCTCGCTGTATGTGAGTATGTGTGTGTGTATCAGTTTGTTACGGAACACTCTGAATGTTTTCTCTGGCTTCACCCTTTGTCATATTTTCTTAGCCAATGAGATCTAGTGTGGCAGATTACCCTGAACACCCTTGTATCCATTCTCAGGCAGGGAATGTAGTCACCTTATTCTCAGTTGACTCTTTTATTTTGCCTAAAATTAAAGTTTTGACCTATGATGGTATAGAAGTGATGATGGTAGATACACTGTAAAGAATCAGAGAAGGATCTATATTCTGGTTATTAAAATGCAAGTTTTAAGGAGGCTGTTCTTCTTGAACTTCCTTTGCAGAAATGGTCCTGAAAGCATAGAGTAAGAATCCATGGCGGCAGTAAGGGACAGTGTCATGGTTTGATGTTAGGAAGGGTGTCATTCACATTGTTGCAGCACAGTTGTGTGAATGGTGCCCGAGTGCCTGCTAGAATGACAGGAGATTGTGCAGAGAAAGGCACTGTGATGTACCTCTGTGAGGAGCTTGCTGTACCAGCCCCGAGCAGGACCTTTTCACTTAGTGCAGTCCCTTTTGCCAGACCGCATCTCTGTGCTCGGTGATAAAAAAATTAGAAACTTGTTTTATACATATTAAGTTAATGTTTTATGGAAAGGTATTTGCATATTAATTATTTTAAAGCAAGTCATATCTTCATATTTTAAGAAATATGGATATAGTGAATTCGGTATAGTATATGGGTATACCCAGATTTCATATTTTAAGAAACTGTTACGGTGACTAGCTATAGTAACGATCTCATCTTAACTATGATTTTATCTAATTCAGAGATGTTGGAGAGGTGGGGCCAGTAGAGACCTTGAGGTTATTCTTTGCGCTGCCTCTGCCCATTTCTCTTCCCCTGTTTTGTAGGGGGTTAAGTCAACAATGTTAGATGCAGCAGGTGAGCCTCTTAAATTCACAGACACATATAACTGCTCTGCAGTAGGCATTGTAAAATAACTCTGTTACAGGAAACTTCCTTTTAGTCCTACTATTAGTTTTTCTACCATATTCCTTTAAAAGAGAAACTATAGGTGGCAGAAACAAAAATGGAAGATTTTCCCTAAAAAATAATTGATTTATTTTGTTTTCTCTGTAATGTCCCAAGGGAAAAAGAATTAGCAAATTAATGATTACTATTCATTAAGGTTCTCCCACGCTGCCATTGCCATTGGCCTTGCCTCTGCCAGCTACCTTCACACATTGTAGCATGTCTTCCCACACCAGATTGTCTTGTCCATGCATATGCTTTATTTTCAGAGTAAAAAGTTAAAAATAATCAAGCTTTATTCCTTAATCAGAGGTATTTCTACATGAAGGTGTAAGTTTGTTTCTTTAAGGTGAAATATAAGATATAAGGATGTTTGAATGAGCTTATGATATACAATCATGCTTTTATTTACAAAGGGGCCTCCTTTAGCAAAAATAACATGACTCCCATAACCATAAAACCTGGGAATTCTTGTTGAATTTTATTCATTGGTAATCTATGTGTATCTACTTATTCTTCTCCACTGAGATGTTATAACAAATTACTTTAAAATTTTTTCATTTTAGTAACTTTTGCTATAAATAGAAAAATAGATTAGAAATATTAAGTGTCATGTTGCCTGAGAACAGCTGGGAGCACACTGACATTCAGTGGTCCAGCCGCCTGACTCTGGACACCACTTAAACCAGTCGCTTCCCTCTGTGGAGTGACTATGCCTGAGGCCATGCCAGCTTCCGCTTGGCCCCTTCCAGCACTTTACCCATCAGGTATGTTGTGTACTTATCCCTGCTGTGCCACGTGTAGTCACCAGGTTACTTGGTCCTGTTGATCATCTGTTCTCTAACAAATTAATTCATGATGATGTATAGGCTGGTTCTAGCAGCCTTCTTAGTCCATGTAAGTATCTTTTAGAGATGTTCTTGCCTCTTTTGGACAATACAAAAGTTGACTCTAGGAGAATAGAGTAGGATTTTGAACATTTCACTATGCAAAAAGCCTGATATACATAGAACCAGCTCTATTCAAAGGATGATTTGAGCCTGTGAACCTATATTTACACCAGACTTCTTGAAAAGAGTCCCAAATACTCAAGCAATAATCATTTAGAGAAAGAACAAAATCAATTTATTAATTAATAAGTAATAAAAGTATTAATATTAACCATGAAAGCTTTGAAATTTTATGATAAATGTGACATGCCAAATAAAACATTTTTACAAAATTATTTTGTAGTTTTGTATTAATTAAAAAATATTTTGCGATTGTGAAAATGGTTGTCATTCTTCAGCTAAAATTTGTGGAGCTCTGTATACTTGTTTTTACTTGAGCAGTCTTTTCCCCCGTTACACTCTGTCTCTCTAGATCTAATTTTGATGCACATCTAATTAATGTCTCTGCTTTTTAAAATGTTCTTTCTCTTTCTCCAGTCCTACCTTGATACCTCTTCTAAAGTATGTGGCTCAGCTTGTTTGTCATAACAGACAACAAGGTGTAAAAGAGGTCACAGAAAGTCCCAGTTCCCACTGTGCTATGTACTTTACATTTGAAGTGCATAATCACATGAAGTTCCTAATTAAAGTTTATCACATTAATAGATATTCTTCAAAGTCTATGTGGTGAAATGACTTTGAAACAGCCCTATGCTGAGATTATATATATATATATATATAATTATATGTATGTAAGGCCTGTTAAGGCCTTTTAGTTAACTAGTAAAACATGGTTATGGATAGGACTACCAGAGGATTTTAGAGAAATAACAGATGTCAATCTATCCCTCCCTCTGCAAAAATGATTGTGGAAATCTCAGGGCCTGGATGACATGGCGTAGGGTTTTCCCTCAAGTACCCAGTTGATTGCTATTGAGGAGTGTCCAGAGGGGGGGTCTCCTTTTAAAAAGATGCTTCTTGCAGGCTTTAATTTAGCCTGTAAACCCAATGGCAAATTACTTTGTACAACAGTTTATCCTAGTCATACAAAATCATTTTCTACTGTGTCTTCTTCATTGACTGTTTTCATTGCTCAGTGGTCTCAAACCTGGCTGCATATTACAGTTACCTGGGGAGTTTTAAAAACTATCAGTAAGGCATCACTCTACCAGACTTACATTACAGATTATATTACAAGTCCACAGTAATCAAAACAACATGTTATTGGCATAAAAATAGAGACATAGACTTATGGAACAGAATAGAAAACCAAGAGATGAAAATAGTCTCTACTTGCCATCTGATTTTAGATAAACCAAGCAAAAGCATACAGTGGGAGAAAGAAGCGATATTCAATAAATGGTGCTGGAAGAACTGGATAATCACATGTAAAAGCCAAAACTGGACCCGTACCTTTCACCACTTACAAAAATTGACTCAACATGGACAAAAGATTTAGATCTCAGACATGAATGATAAAAATCTTAGAGTAAATTGTGGGAAAAACTCTTGAGGATGTTGGGCCAGAGACAGATTTTATGATGAAGACTTCAGTGGCTATTGCAACAACAATAAAAATAAACAAATGGAATTTAATCTGAAAAGCTTCTGCATAACTAAAGACACAACTTGTAAAGCAAAAAGACAACCTTCAGAATAGGAGAATATATTTGTAGGGTATGAATCTGACAGAGTTAATGACTAGGGTGTTGCCTGTAGCTCAGTGGGTAGGACACTGGCCATATACTGAGGCTGGTGGGTTTGAACCCAGGCCAGGCCAGCTAAGACAACAAAGGCAATCACAACAACAGCAAAAAAACAGCCAGCATTTGTGCTGGGTGCCAGTGGTCCCAGCTACTAGGGAGGCTGAGGCAAGAGAATCACTTAAGCCCAAGTGTTTGAGGTTGCTGTGAGTTGTGACGCCATGGCACTCTACCCAGGGCAACAGCTTGAGACTCTGTCTCAAAAAAAAAAAAAAAAAAAAAAAGAGTTAGTGACTAGAATCTACAGAGAACTGAAATTAATCAGCCAAAAAAGAGCAAATAATCCTATCGGTGGACAAGAGACATGAATAGAACCGTCTCTGAGAAAGACAAATGGCTAACAAATGTATTAAAAAATTCCCATTGTCCCTGATCATTAGAGAAATGCAAATCAAAACCACCCTGAGATATCACCTAACCCCAGTGAGAATAGCCCACATCACAAAGTCTCAAAGCTGCAGACACTGGTGAGGATGTGGAGAGAAAAGAAAACTTATACACTGCTGGTGGCACTGTAAAATAATACAACCTCTTTGGTAGGAAGTATGGAGAATCCTTAAATAACTCAAATTAGATTTTCCATTTGATCCTGCAATCCCATTATTAGGGATCCACCCAGAAGAAAAAAAAATCATTTTATCATAAGGACATTTGCACTAGATTGTTTATTATAGCTCAATTTACAGTTGCCAAGATCTGGAAACAATCTAAATGCCCATCAACTCAGGAATGGATTAATAAGCTGTGGTATAGGCGGCACTTGTGGCTCAAAGGAGTAGGGTGCCGACCCCATATGCTGGAGGTGGCTGGTTCAAACCCAGCCCTTGCCAAAAACTGCAAAAAAAAAAAAAAACCAAACTGTGGTACATGAATACCGTGGAATACTATTCAGCCATTAACAAAGATGGAGCATTTACATCTTTTGTATTAACCTAGAGGCTAGAGGGAGTTGAAACACATCCTTATTAGTAAAATATCATAAGAAGGGAGAAGCAAGAATCTAATATACTCAATACTAAAATGAAGCCAGTAGATGATCTAATATATGCCCACGTGAGAGGAAAACTCAATTCAAGGTGGGGTGGGAGAGGGAAGATGGGAGGGGGATTGGTGTGCTCCCACTTAATGGGCACAATGTTAGGGTGTATGACACACCTCTTGGGTGTGGGACATGAGTATAAGAAGTACTCTACCTAACAAATTGTAACCTAATACTTTGTACCTTCAAGTTATCCTGAAACAATAATAAAAAAAAAAAAATAAAAAAACTATAATACTTGCCCCCTCACCCTGACCAACTAGTGCAGTGGTTTTCCAGTGTGATCCCTGGACCAGCATCATTGTCTTGGGAACTTATTATAAATATATATTCAGGGTCCTCACCCAGAGCTGGTAAATCAGAATCTTTGATGGATGGGACCCTAGAAGCTTTTAAGAAGCCGTCTGAATGATTTTGTTCAAGGTTAAGAACCATTGACCTAGTGTTTTTCCCTTTGACATTCACCTGCTACAGTTTCCTCTCATTATCTTGATGTAGGTCATACCTCAGCACTGCACCTAAATCCCACCGATTTCCTTACATATATTATAATGATATACAAACTTTTTAAGTTTCAGTAATTAAAAACTGTTCTCATATCCTAATGATATTTTCTGGATAAATCTTGTTGAAAACGAGGCCGGGTTGGTTTTTTGTTTGTTTTTAAAACACATATGGCCATTAAGAAAATTAGATCACGAAAGATTCCACTGGACCTCTGAAACTTCTCTGACCTAAGATATTGCACTCTGGAGTTGGACAGATGTGAATAGGTCACTCAGCTGGTCATCATGGGCTTTTTTTTGCAATAATAGGAACGTGGCCATGGCATCAGGTTATATCATCTGCTGTCTTCTTGCTATATTCTCACATGACAGAGAGAAAATGGTCTTTAGTGTGTCTTCCCTTTTTTTCCTAATTATTATGGGTACACAGTACTTGTGTATCTTTATAGGTACATTTTTTTTAATACAGGCATATAATGAGAATTAATTAAATTAGGATAATTGGGGTATCCATTACCTTAGGCATTTATAATTTTTTTGTGCTTGTGCCTGTTCTTATGTGGGAACTAGGTCAAATTCACTCTTAATGATCTAATCACCTCCCAAATATCCCCATCTCCTTGTACCATCACACTGGAGATTTGGATTTCAACATAAGAATTTGGGGAGTGGGCAAAAATACTCTCTCGCTCTTTTTTTTTTTTTTTTTTTTTTTTTGGTGACAGAGTCTCAAGCTGTTGTGCTGGGTAGAGTGCTGTGGCATCATAGCTCACAGCAACCTCAAACTCTTGGGCTTAAGCGATTTTCTTGCCTCAGCCTCCCAAGTAGCTGGGACTACAGGAGCCCACCACAACATCTGGCTATCTTATGGTTGTGGTGGTCGTTGTTGTTTTGGCAGGCTGGGTCTGGATTTGAACCCACCAGCTCTGGTGTGTGTGGCTGGCACCCTAGCTGGGGAGCTACAGGCACCGAGCCACAAATATTCATTTCATAATACTGAAGGGAATGTTACTGGGACTTTTAGCCTCACAAAGTGATCAGTACAAGAGTTTGTGCAGACAAAAATTTAGCCTGTAAAGTTTGGTTGCAAGTATCTTGCATTTGCTGTGGAAGTTCCATTAAATGGTATCTGTGCCAACAAAGAGGCAATGCAGCCAAGTGGTTGATAGCATAGACTTTGTAGCCATACTGCCTGGATTTAAAAATCAATACCAATTATTATCTGTTTGATTTTGGGCAGGCCATTTAATGGCTCAAGCCTGGATTTCTCCACTTGTAAAATGGGGATGGTAATAGGACCTGTCTCACAGGTATTGGGCAGATTTAATGGGTTAATGCATGTGAAGCACCCAGAATAGTGCCTGGTTTACAGAGATACTGAGTAACTGTTTAGTTATCACTTGGTAATGGAGGCCCTGTCCTTTAAAGGGTTGCCATGAGGTCAGTCATCTTAAAGCGACTAGCTAACCTTGAAATCTTTAGGACTAAAGGTGAGTTAGGCACTGCGATTACCACTGGAGTTTATTTCTAAAAGTCGTATCTAATAATGTTTTAGTAAAAGTTTCAAAGCCTTACATGTATTTATTAATTTGGTAAACTTATTGAATATATTTAAATAACAGAAATAAATCGTTCTGAATCCCTTCATTGCAGTTCTGAAAATAGAAAGGTTTTGTTATGCTCATTTGGCATTAAAAACGTAACTCAAATCCATGTATTGGTTTTATATTGCTGCTGTTAAATTTAGCAGCTCAGACAACACACATGTATTATTTCATAGTTCCCATGGGTCCGAAATCTGGAAATAGTGTATGTAGCTCAGCCGCATCTCTGCTTAGTCCTACATCAAGAGGTCATCGGGGCTGTGTTCCTCTGTTGAGATTCTGGAGAAGAATCTACTTCCAAGCATGTTTCCTTCATTTTGAAGGCCACATGGCCTTTGGATCTCTCAGTCCTCCCCTTCCTCCTCATCTGTCCTCTGCTGCTTTTTTTCTGCTGTATCTTTCCCACCACCTCTTCTGCCTTCTGCTTTCAATCTCTTATGTGATCACATTGGCCCACTCATACAATCCAGGGTAGTTTTCCTGTCTTAAAGTCAGCTAGTTAGTACCCTTAATTCGATCTGCAGAGTCTCTTCAAGAGTACCTGGGTTCATGTTTGATTGATTAACCAGAGAATGGGAATCTTGGGGACATATTGAGAATTCTGCCTACCTTAACACGTTAGACTGTTTATAGTCTTTATTTACCCCACTTAGCATGCATACCATTTGGTACAGAAATACCAGTGTTTTTGATTATAGGTTGTCTTTCATCCCATTGGGGACATTATGTAATATGATACATACACATTGTTACCTTTCTAAAATTAAACAGTTTCTCAACTCTAAAACACATCTGGTCTCAAGGGTTGTTAAAGGGATTGTGGACGTGTTATGTAAAGCTACTGGCAAAAAGATATTTTTGAAAGCATTTATATTTTAAATACTGTGAAATGGTACATGTATAACACTCCCTGCTTGAGAGAAAGGATGTTAATCTCTTCAGATTCAAATTTAGACAACTAAAAGGGACTGGGGAGACAGATTCATTTGAAAGATTCAGGAGGCATCAGTATTACAGAAAAAAAGGGAAAGGGTGGAAGGTAATATTTATGAAACACTGTCCTGTTCATCTTATAATAGTCACAACATGTGTGTGTGGAATAATTTAATTCTTATAATCTATATAGGTTATTTTAATCTTTTTACTTGTGCTGGAATCAAGAATCAGGGAGACTAACTTGCTCAGAGTCACATGGCCAGTCATATGTGGAATTGAAATTGGAACTTTTTGTGACTTCACATTCTGCTTTCTCTGTTAATCAAAGAATGGTGGCAGATCTGGGATTTAAACTATAATATCTTCTCTCACCCTAAAAACACCCAGATGGTTGTTCTTTTGAAAAAATATTTTTTGGCTGGGCGCAGTGGCTCATGGCTATAATCCTAGCACTCTGGGAGGCTGAAGTGGGAGGATTGCTTGAGCTCAGGAGTTTGAGACTAGCCTAAATAGGAGTGAGACCCTATCTCCACTAAAAATAGAAAATTTAGCTGGGTGAGTATTGTGGAGGGTGATTATGATCCCAGCTGCTTGGAAGGCTGAGGCAGGATATATCATACATATATATGTAAATATCCTGAGGCAGGATATAGCATATCATATATATGTATATATCCTAAAAAATAATAGAGACGAAGTCTTATTAATTTAAACCAGACTGATCTAGAACTTCTGGCCTCAAGTGATCCTCCCACCTTAGATTTCCAAAGTGTTGCAATTATAGGCATGAGCCACCCTGCCCGGCCTAGGGAGTTGTTTTTAATACAAAATTGCATATTTCTAAGTACATTTTGAAATATTTAAACATTTTCAAACTTTTTACAGGGGAATTTTATGAGGTGTGGCCTGTCATAAGAATTAATTTTTAGGATATCAGTTACATGGGATTAATATTTTCTATTATTTTAGGATCTTTTTAAATCTGTTAAACTTTAAAATTAGATTGTCATGATTTTTTTTTGTTTGTTTGTTTTGAGACCAGAGTCTTACTCTGTCACCCTGAGCAGAGTGCCACGGCATCATTGTAGCTCACAGCAACCTCAAATTCCTGGGTTCAACCAATTCTCTTGCCTCAGTCTCCTGAGTAGCTGGGATTATAGGCATGTGCCACTATGCCCAACTAGTTTTTTTTTTAAATCTATTTTTAAGGTCTCACTTCTGCTTAGGCTGGTCTCCAACTCCTGAGCTCAAGCAATTCACCACTTCGCCCTCCCCAGATTGCTAGGATGAAGGCATCAGCTACTGTGTCTGGCTGAGTATTTTATTCCTTGATAAATTATTTATTACAAATTGTTTGCCAACTGGTCACAGTGGTACACACTTGTAGTTTCAGCAACTCGGGAGACTGTATCTAGAGCAGTGGTTCTCAACCTGTGGGTTGCGACCCTTTTGCGGGTCAAACGACCTTTTCATAGGGGTTGCTGCCTAAAACCATCACATGCACCCCATACATTATAGGTGTATGAAAATAATTTTATGGTTGAGGTAGCCACAACATGAGGAACTGTATTAAAGGGTTGTGGCATTAGGAAGGTTAAGAACCACTGGTCTAGAGGATCACTGGAGACCAGGAGTTTGAGGCTGTAGTGCACCATGGTTTTGCCTGTGAATAGCCACTGCACTCAAGCCCCGCAGCATAGCAGACTCCATTTCTATGAAAAAGAAATTATTTGCCACAAAATGCCATCCCTGAAAATGACACAGTTTACCAATTGAACGGTCATGATTAAATGCTGAAAATAATGACAGATATTTCCAATACCGGAACATTTTTGTGCATTTGGTATTGTTAAGTAATCTCTTAATATTCTTTAAATATGTAATTTGTTATTCCTTCTCTAGAAAATACTCTCATTTGAAAAATAAACAGCTCTCCTGCTGTTTTGTGTTTAAACTCCTCCTCACTGTTTTGGTCTGTTTTCTCTCTGTAGTAAAGTGTTGACAAAAAGCAACAGTACAGAGAGATAAAAATACACATCAATTAGAACAGCAAATCACAGTGAAGTTTTCGGGCTAAGTATTTTAGTTTTCGGGCTAAGTATTTTAGTTAGGGCATGAGAAACACCAGCTGTAAGTGTCTGAATAGGAATTTTTTTGAAATTGTTGCTAAAATTTATTTTATTGTTTTTCACTTTATGCTTATTAAAGAAGATTTAAAAACTGAAGTAGGCATTCATATTCAGGATCATGCATCATTCTGAAAAATAAATGTGAAGTAAAGACTAATGATTTTATTTGTGTCTTCAATCTGTTTCTGGTATTTTGTTTATATTTCCACAAAGAGAATATTCCAGTTTTATATTATTATTATAAAAACTTTATTATCTTGACTTTTAAGGACCAACTTTATGATTGAACAAAACAAATTCCACTTTACATAACACAAATTTCTTAAATATTCAGGAGTGAGCAATATGTAAAATACCTTTACAAATGAAGCTTTGAGATTGATGCCTAGATTAATGTCATTTAGACTATTTATCTGTTTAGACTAAAGGTTAGGAAAATTCATATTTTTTTCAGCAGGAAAAAATATAATTTTAATTAACTGTGATATTCTGGGAAGTAAAGAAATAGAATGGCCTAGAAGAAGAGAACGAGGTTTTGTTTTCACCCTGCTCTTGAGGAAGATTGCTATCTCTTTTTTATTTGCTCTTATCTGTTTATTATTTGCTTTTGTTTTATAGAGCAAACACTAAGATGGTATTATGTTACAATTATTTCTATCTTTTAGGGCTCTGAAGAATTGAGATTGGTTAGATTTTACGTGATATCCTCCATAAAAGGTATTTTATGCTCTATTACCTCTTTTAGCCGAAAGGTATACAAACATAGTGCAGAAAAATAAGATACAGGTTGAACAACCCATATCCAAAATACTTGGGGCCAAAAGTATTTCAGATTATTTTGGAAAATTATTTTTACATAATTAGGTATTTCACATGTACCTTCTATACATAGCCTGAAGGTAATTTATAAATAATTTTATGCATGAAACAAAGTTTATGTCAAGTATTTATATGTGGAATTTTACACTTGTGACATCATGCTCAAAAACTTTTAGACTTTGCAGCATTTAAGATTTTTGGATTTAAAAAATAGGAATATTCAACCTTTATAAGCTTTTGGTCAAATCAGCATGAAAGGCAGTAAAAGTTCAAAAGCTAATATTTAGGAATAAATAATTGTGTCTTGATTAGAAGTCAAGTATATCATTGTCTCTTTAGAGAGGTGCTAAGTCTCTCTGAGTTTATAGACCTGTGTTTGTACCTGGAACATGCTCTTTTCAAAACGGGAAGATGACATTTTAAGCTTTCAGGCCAGAATTGATGTTTGGTATGTTGTTAGCTTTGTTTTTAAGATCAAGCTATAGTATAGTACACAGTGATCCATTTCATCTTGGCTGGTTGGCCTAGTGATGTCTGTAATTTAATGTCTGTAATTCTCTTGATGACCAGCAGGTGAGCACTTGGGTATAGAAATAGCCAAGTTGAGTCTTCCTCATAAAATATTAACCCAAGCCGATTTCTTCAAGAGTTCTCCCTGCAGGCTCGGTGCCTGTGGCTCAGCGGGCAAAGGCGTCAGCCATGTACACCTGAGCTTGTTGGTTCGAATCCACTCCGGCCTGCCAGGCAACAACGATGGCTGCAACCAAAAGATAGCCGGGTGTTGTGGCGAGCGCCTGTAGTCCCAGCTGCTTGGGAGTCAGAGGCAGGAGACTCGCTTGAGCCCAGGAATTGGAGGTTGCTGTGAGCTGTGATGCCATGGCACTCTATCCAGAGTGACAGCTTGATCAAGGCTCTGTCTCAAAAAAAAAAAAAAAGAGTTTTCCCTGCACTTTCTTCTAATATTTTGATAGTTTCATGTCTTAAGTTTAAATCTTTAATCCAGTGAGAGTCTACCTTAGTTAATGGTGAGCGCGGTGGGTCCAGTTTTAGTCTTCTACAGGTTGCCGGCCAGTTTACCCAGCACCATTTGTTAAATAGGGCATCTTTTCCCCACTGAATGTTTTTAATTGGCTTGTCAAAGATCAAATAGTGGTAAGCAGCTGTGTTCATCTCTTGGTTCTCTATTTTGTTCCATACATCTATCTCTCTGTTTTTGTGCCAATACCATGCTGTTTTGATCACATGGATTTATAGTAGAGTCTCAGGTTTGGTAGCATTATTCCTCCTGCTTTGTTTTTATTTCTGAGTGATGTCTTGGCTATTTGAGGTTTTTTTCTGATTCCATGTA
The DNA here is from genome assembly GCA_963573935.1 of Arctocebus calabarensis. Classification (NCBI taxonomy): domain Eukaryota; kingdom Metazoa; phylum Chordata; class Mammalia; order Primates; family Lorisidae; genus Arctocebus; species Arctocebus calabarensis. The sequence goes on from CAUYON010190525.1 coordinate 17,961, forward strand.
AAACAAAGTATTATTTTTTCGAGATCTTTAAAATATGACGATGGAGCTTTGATAGGGATTGCATTAAAATTATATATTGCTTTGGGTAGTATGGACATTTTAACAATGTTGATTCTTCCCAGCCATGAGCATGGTTGTTTTTCGATTTGTTAACATTTTCAGCTATTTCTTTTCTTAAAGTTTCATAGTTCTCTTTATAAAGATCTTTCATATCCTTTGTTAGGTAGACTCCCAAATATTTCATCTTCTTTGGCACTACTGTGAAAAGAATAGAGTCCTTGACTGTTTTTTGGGCTTGGCTATTGTTGGTATAAATAAAGGCTACAGATTTATGGGTGTTGATTTTGTAGCCTGAGACACTGCTGTATTCCTTGATCACTTCTAAAAGTTTTGTTTTGTTTTTGTAGCCTGAGACACTGTTGTATTCCTTGATCACTTATGAAAGTTTTGTTTTAGAATCCCTGGTGTTTTCCAGATATACAATCATATCATCTGCGAAGAGTGAAAGTTTGATGTCTTCTGACCCTACGTGGATACCCTTGATCACCTTTTCTTCCCTGATTGCAATGGCTAAAAATTCCATTACAATGTTGAAGAGTAGAGGAGACAACGGGCAACCTTGCCTGGTTCCTGATCTAAGTGGAAATGGTTTCAATTTAACTCCATTCAATACAATATTAGCTGTGGGTTTGCTGTAGATGGAAATATTTGCAGGTTATGCCTTTGACAAAGGTTTAATAACCAGAATCCACAGAGAACTCAAATGTATTAGCAACAAAAGAACAAGTGATCCCATTTCAGGGCGGGCAAAGGACCTGAAGAGAAACTTCTCTAAGGAAAAGAGGCGCACGGCTTACAAACACGTGAAAAAATGCTCACCATCCTTAATCATCAGAGAAATGCAAATCGAAACTACTTTGAGATACCACCTAACTCCAGTAAGATTAGCCCACATAACAAAATCCCAAAACCAGAGATGTTGGCTTGGATATGGAGAAAAGGGAACACTTCTACACTGCTGGTGGGAATGCACAATGATACATTCCTTTTGGAAGGATGTTTGGAGAGTACTTCAAGATCTAAAAATAGACCTGCCATTCGATCCTATAATTCCTTTACTAGGTATATACCCGGAAGACCAAAAATCACATCATAACAAAGATATCTGTACCAGAATGTTTATTGCAGCCCAATTCATAATTGCTAAGTCATGGAAGAATCCCAAGTGCCCATCAACCCATGAGTACAATAATTAATAAATAATTATTATTTATAATAATTATTTACAATAATTAATAAATTGTGGTACATGAATACCATGGAATACTATGCAGCCTTAAAGAAAGATGGAGACTTTACCTCTTTCATGTTTACATGGATGGAGCTGGAACATATTCTTCTTAGCAAAGTATCTCAAGAATGGAAGAAAAAGTATCCAATGTACTCAGCCCTACGATGAACCTAATTTATAGGTTTCATATGAAGGCTATAACCCAACAAGAATATGGGGAAAGGGGCCGGGGCGGGGGGAGGGTGGAGTGGAGGGAAGGTAATTGGTGGGGCCACACCTATGATGCATCTTAGAAGGGTACAGGCAAAACTTACTAAATGCAGAATACAAATGCCTTCATACAATAATAAAGAAAATGCCCTGAAGGCTATGTTAAACAGTTTGATGAAAACATTTCCCATTGTATATGAAACCAGCACATTGTACCCCTTGATTGCACTAATGTACGCAGCTATGATTTAATAATAAAAAAATAAAAAGAAATAAAAATTTAAAAAGAACTTAAACATATACAACATTCCCTCTTTATTTATTTATTTATTTATTTTTTGAGACAGAGCCTCAAGCTGTCACCCTGGATAGAATGCCCTGGTATCAGAGCTCACAGCAACCTCCAATTCCTGGGCTCAAGTGAGTCTCTTGCCTCCACCTCCCAAGTAGCTGGGACTATAGGCACCCGCCACAACACTCGGCCATTTTTTTGGTTGCAGCCATCATTGTTGTTTGGCGGGCCCAGGCTGGATTCGAACCGCCAGGTCAGGTGTATGTGGCTGGCGCCTTAGCCTGTTGAGCCACAGGCTCCGAGCCAACATTCCCTCTTTAGATTAGGGCTGAACACTAAAATTCACGCTGTCCTAGGATTTTAGAAATGAACATTATTCAAGGCTATGCTTATTCAAAAAGAAAACATTTATGAAAAAATGTAATAGCATATAAAAGAGGAAGAAAAATAATAATAAATACCAAACTGGTTAAAGTCAGAGAGAGACCTAACAAAAAGAAATTTTCTGAAAGTAATATGTCAAATTATAAAGAGTCTGAATTATAAAGAGTATTTCTGGGCACCATGGCTCATGCCTGTCACGTGCATTTTGAGAGGCTGAAGTGGCGGAGGATGATTTAAGGCCAGGAGTTTGAGCCAAGCATGGTCAATATAACAAGACTCTGTCTCTACAGAAAATAGAGTGATTAGATGTGGTGGCTTATGCCTGTAGTCCCAGCTACTTAGGAGGCTGACGAAGATCACGTGAGCCTAGGAGTTCCAGGTTGCAGTGAATTACAATCATGCCATTGCATTCTAGCCTGGGCCACAGAGCCAGATCAATCCTGTCTCTTTAAAAAAAAATTATATAGGGTATGTCACAATATAATATATAGAGACAAAATTAAGAGTCGTGGAAATTAGAAAAGCAATGTACTTATGGGATTTAAAATATCCCTCCAAATTCTGTAACTACAGAAAGTCAAATTATTGAACTTAGTTGTGTAGATCAGGAAAACATCAAAGTTTTTATTTTTTAACTGGGCACAGTGGCTCATGCCTATAATCCCAGTACTTTGGAGGCTGAGGGGGGTGGATTGCCTGAGCTCACAGGTTTGAGACCAGCCGGAGCCAGAGGGAGACCTCGTCTCTAATAATAGCCAGGTGTTATGGTGGATGCCTGTAGTCCCAGATACTTGGAAGGCTGAGGCAAAAGAATCACTTAAACCCAGGTGTTTCAAGTTGCTGTGAACTATAATGCCATGACACTCTACTGAGGGTGAAGTGAGACTGTCTCAAAAAAACAAAAAAATTTTATATTTTCAACTAGCCATTCATTATATATAAAAATATTCAAATAAACATTTAACTGGAATAATTCCCAGAAATGACAAATAGAGATTATAAGTAGAGTAAAAAATAGTCACTGGTTTTTAAATATTAGTATAGAGATAACCCAAAGAACCTAATTAATATCCCCAAGAATAAAAACTAATTCATAATCAAGCCCAAACTCAAGAGGCTGGAGAATGGGTGCAGATTACAGGGAGCTCTTTGAAGGAAAAATAGGCCGTAAGTTTCTCTGTCAGAAGAGCTCTTTTCTTTTTCTTTTCTATTTTGTTATTGTAGTTGTCATTCCAATTTTTTTTAGTATATGTGCTGCCGAAGCAAGCACTATTGTGGTTGTCATTGTTTTAGCTGGCCCAGCCGGGTTCAAACCTAACAGCCTCAGTGTATGTGGCCGGCACCCTAGCTGCTGAGCTACAGGCACCACCCAAGAGCTCTTTTCTTTTATAGACCCTGCTATTCTTACCATATTCAGTGACCTGTTTGGTTTAAAATCCTTTTAAATAGTAATGTAGTCTTTAATTGCACATGGACAAATACGCGTTAAGGCTATATATTCATAAATGACATTCCACTTCTCACCCAGTTCCCCTTGACCAATATGATGCCTTCTTCCCTCAGCTGCTGTAAGTGTTGGCTCCTGTGATCTGAATGTTTTTGTCCCCTCAAATTTTATGTGTAGAAATCCTGATTCCTCCCCGCTCCTCAACCCCACTCTGGGCCAAGGTAACCGTAGGGAAGTAGGGCCTTTTCAAAAGTGATTAGCTCACAAGGACAGAGCTCTTATGAATGGGATTAGTGCCCTTAAAAAACAGGCCCCTTCCGTCATGTGAGGACACAGTGAAAAGGTGCCATCCATGATAAAATGAGTCCCCACCCAACACTAAATCTGCTAGGTTATTCATTATGATAATGATCTTCAATGATCTTCAACTTCCCAGCCTCCAGAACTGTGACAAATTATTTCTATTGCTTATAAGCTAGCCAGTTTATGGAATTTTGTTATAGCAACCCTAGCTGATTGAGATAGCTCCTAACTACCCAGAGGCAACCCCTTCTCTGGAGAACTGCCCTGGCTGATTAGGGCCACCTGGCCTAGCAGGTTACTCCTACCCTAACTGCCCTGCCCCCACCTCAAGAAGGGACAACTCTACAATGCAATCATGCTCCAGGGGTCCCTGAAAACCTTGAAAGATTAGACCAAGGCTAGGTTTTACCTGAGACCACATCATTGCTTGTTCTTTCCTTTCCTAAACCTGCTTTTCTCCCTCAATTACAGATTTCTCTCAAAGGTCACACCCTCGACAAATCACCTGTACCCAAATCTCCACCTCAAGGCTCTACCAGTAGGCTAATGAATAACCTACAGGAAAGTTATAACCAAAGGATACAAAAATGGTGTGCTAACTCTTAAATCATATTATGATGGACCCCTCCGTGATTTAATCATTATGACATATAATACAAAGATGTAAATGATCTACATTAATTCTTCAGAGGTGTGGATGACTAAGACCCTCAGGACTCAAAAGAGACTAAAATAAGGAAACTTATCAGGAACCTAGCCAAGGCCATTCAAGACCATGTACTTAAAGACCAGGCATAAATGAAGAAAGGAAATTCTGCTAAGGCCAAAGATAGCTGAAAGATGGAATTGCTGTAGCTTAAGGTCACTGAATCAACAAATTGCCATCTTGAAGAAACAAAAATATACAGAATAGATGAGCGCTGAGGAGTGAATGTACTTTATATTTTTAATTTCTCAGATCCATATTTTAAAATTTTGTCTTGATCCTTGAACTTCAAATGAATATGAAGAAACTGAAGTATGTTCATAGAACTGTGGCAAGAGAAACAGAGAATGCAGACGGAATCAGAAGCAGAAGAGGATCACTGAAAACAAGGTCAAAGTACAGTGTATTCCTTGCCCCACTACAGGTTGTGTCTTGTGAAGACTCTACTAAACAAACAAAATGAAATGGATTAAATTAAAGCTGAGAATACTTCATATGGACATAGGGAAGAACTTTAATATAATATCAGCTTTTGAGAGCTTCTATAAACAAAATACTGGAGGTTAAACAATAGAAATATACTTTGTCACAATTCTGGAAGCTAGAAGTCCAGGTCCAAGGTGTCAGCGGGTTAGGCTTCCTGTGAGGCCGATCTCTCCTTGGCCCGCAGACACTTTTGCTGTGCTGTCACAAGATCATCCTTTTGGTCTGTGTTGTTTGTGTCCTAATCACTCCTTCTTATAAGGACAACAGTCACACTGGATTAAGGCCCACCCTAACAATCTCATTTTAACCAATTTAAAGTCCCTTTCCTAAAAAAAAAGCTACAGTCACACTTTAAGGTATTGGGGTTTAGGGCTTTAGCATATGAATTTTAGAGAGATACAAATGCCCTAACTCCATTTTGTTCATAGAGCCATACAAATGCCCTAACTCCATTTTGTTCATAGAGTCATACAAATGCTCTAACTCCATTTTGTTCATAGAGCCAGACTTACTCCATTTTGTTAAGGACTTTGCTAAGGGCTTTCAACAACAGAAAGCTCAGCTGAAAGCTACAAAGTTTAGCAAAAACTGCAAAAACCTGGAAAACCACAGCTCAGCTCCCCCTTGAAAGCACTCCCCTTACCCTGTAGATTTAATTTTGCAGGTGTTGACTCTTGCATTAAGGACTCCCCCTCCCCCACCGAAAGCACCTTATAAAAGGTTTCCACACCTGCTTCTAGGGGTTGAGAGACTTTGAGGCATAAGCCCACTCTCAGCCCAGCCGATCAATAAAGGACCCTTGCTTAATTTGGACTCAGTGTGCTGGTGTTTCTCTATTTCACTCACTTCAGTTATAACAACCCTGTAACAAGCAATAAGAAAAAGCCCAAGAAGCACTTAAGAAATTACTATTGAATCTCTGTTCCTCAAGGCCTTAAAAATAAATAAATAAATAAAACAAAATGTCTACATTTACTTGTTTCAAGGTGGGGGACTTGACAAGATGAATTTTCAAAACCCATTTAACATGGCTCCTACTTGGTGCAGAAGATATTTAAGAAGACTTGTTGGCTAATGGCAGAATCATGTGTGATGAATAAGAGGCAGGAGTTTCCTAGAACTCAGTGCATGGTATGGATTCCTTTGGTGAACTGCCAAGGTTCAAGATCTGGCCCTTGGGCTTGTGTCCTCAAATATCTAATTTTATCACCATACAATAAATAGCTTTACCTCTTGGGGTAGATTCTCATTAACCAAGCTTATGAAACTAAGCAACAAATCCAGAATGAGAATTACTGAGTAATGTAACTGTCACTCGAACCAGACTGAACTGATGCAGTTTTTTTTTTTTTTTTTTGGAGAAAAAGCCTCAAGCTGTTGCCCTGGATAGAGTGTTGTGGCATCAAAGCTCACAGCAACTACCAACGCCTGGGCTTAAGCGATTCTCTTACCTTAACCTCCCAAGTAGCTGGGACTACAGGTGCCCGCCACAATGCCTGGCTATTTTTTGGTTGTAGTTGTCATTGCCCAGGCTAGATTCGAACCCACCAGCTGTGGTGTATGTGGCTGGTGCCCTACCGACTGAGCTACAGGTGCCGAGTCACTTTCATAGAAAGTTAATAAGATTGCTCAGTAAAGATAAAATCAAAAGGGAAGAGTTAGACATAACAAAAGTTTAATAAGATCAGGCAAATAAGCCTGATGTTTCTGCTGCCCTTTGAGATAATTTGGCAATAATGTAATCAAAGTCCTTTTAGTTCTAATCCTTGGCATCTGTGACAGGTATCAATTTATCACCTCTTAGTTTTTATCCACCCTTCCATGTCCTGCCACTGGTATTGGAACATTTCCTCTTGCCAGCAGATGCAAGTTATGTCAGTAGAGGGGGCCACAGGGGCACTGGAAGAAGTAGGGGCTTTTCTTGGTTCTGGCATGCTCTTTGTGTTCATTTCTATAGCACATGGGATACCCAGGAGTGCACACCCCAGTGAGTTCCAGAAGCACTATCTCCATAGGTGTCTTCCAAGCAAGTTCTGTGTCGTATCACCTCCCCATCTCCCCATGGAGGCAGTTATGGCACCCCCAGAGAGTGGCACCTCACTGGGTTCTCCCAGCTTGGCACAGCATTGAATGTCCTCCCATCTAGGGGCTGTGGTTGCATCCCTCCAACAAGATCTAGGTCTGAGCCCAGCTGGAAAGGGGAAGATGTGGTACTCTCTTGCAGATTTCTTCCATTCTTGGGTGTTCTATCTCAGCCCTAGAGACTCCCAGTATCTGTTATTCCTGTTTTGTTTTTGTCTTTGTTTTTATAATTGAGACAGTCTCACTTTTGGCACCCTTAATAGAGTGCCGTGGTGTCATAGCTCACAAGAACCTCAAACTCTTGGTCTCAAATGATTCTCTAGCCTCAGCCTCCCAAGTTGCTGGGACTACAGGCGTCTGCCACAATGCCCAGCTATTTTTGTTGTTGTTGTTTACCGGGCCTGGGTCAGGTTCTGAACCCATGAGGCCTGGAGCAGGTTGTCAGCACTCTAATAACGGAGCTAAGGGCGCCCTCCATTCCTTTATTCTTTGGTTTTCTGTTACACCACTTACTATTAAAATTAATGCCCTGATATAATTCATACTACTTTCTTTTTAAATATGTATTTATTTATTTATTGAGACAGAGTTTCAGTTTGTCACCCTGGTAGAGTGCCATGGCATCATAACTCACAGCAACCTCAAACTCCTGGGCTCAAGTGATTCTCTTGCCTCAGCCTCCCAAGCAGCTGGGACTACAGGCACCCGCCACAACACCCAGATAGTTTTACAGACAGGGGTCTCACTTTCATTCAGGCTGGACTTGAACTCCTGAGCTCAAGTAATCCACCCACCTTGACCTCCCAGAGTACTAGGATTACAGGCGTAAGCCACCGTGGCTGGCCCTATAATTCTTAATATTAAACGTTCCTGTTCAAGTTATGTGGTTTACATTACTACTACAGTCTTCCACTCCATCTTAGGGACTGCCTTGCCAAAGGCACATAAAGTATTTAAAAAACCCAAAATATTCATCTTTGACTTGTTGGAGCCCATATAGCCTATAGCTAGGAGGAGTGAGAGTTATAAGAAATACCTGTATTGCTCAATCATGGAACACCTGGGTGGAAAGGGCATGGAGAGAGATTTAGCTTTCCTAACAAGCACGAGAGCTCACGAGATGAGAGCAGTAGTGAATTGGTAGTCTCTACACCTGTGGTGTTGAGAAGCATGAGATTAGTCTTCTATTAGGCTGGAGGAGAAGGCAGTCAAGGAGCATGCACATTCTATCACGGACCTGCTTAGTCTGACTCTGTCTCCTCTCTTGCCTGCCTGCAGAACACCAGCACGGCATTTCTCTGCTGAAGATCACCAAGCTCTGCCAAAGACTAAGATCTATCTTTCTAAGAAGACTGCTTTATTCTCTCTAAATCTCTCTCTCTCACTCTCTCTCTCTCAAGTAGATAGCACTCAGGCACCTAAGAGAAACTGAACCTGAGCAAGGTAACTTAGCGGTCCATGTCTGGAACCTAGTTAAGCCGGGCCTGAGACCTGGCCAGTCCTGGGCCCTGGCAAGAAGTGTCAGAAGTGACATGTGACATTGAATATATGGATATGTTAGAGAATTTTATTTAAGATCTTAATTCTTAACCCAAAGTTAGAAATGATACTAAAATGTCAGATTCTAAGCACAGCCAATGGAAGAATATTTCTAGGTAAGGTGGCCTTTCTACAATACTGAGTGATAGCCCGAGTGAATGTCACTAAGAGAATGAACCATACCACAGATGACAGCCCTCATCTCCACCTTACACCCCAACAGGATGGGGGCTCCTCACCTCTCTCCTGGAAGCTCTGGGGCTCCTGAGACTCACTCTTGCACTGGTTCTCGAAGGGCTGCAGCCGGTTACTCAAAGACTTCAGGGCTCCCATGGATGTCATTTCCTGCCAGATCATTTCTTGGCCATGAGCTGTGTCCTAAGAGTAATCAAGTGCCAGCATTATGATTCTGAGGATACACAAGAGGAAAACCTCTAGAATAACAGGGCAGAACAACAAGAAGAATTAAAAACTCATTAAATGATTAGAGGGAAAACAACAGAACTAAAAGCTCTAGTGACTTGAAGTGATGCATAATTAATAACACAAAAAACATAAATTGTATAATTTAGGCTGGGCATGGTGGCTCATGCCTGTAATCCTAGCACTCTGGGAGGCTGAGGCAGGAGGACTGCTTGAGCCCAGGAGCTCAAGACCAGCCTGAGCATGAGGGAGACCCTATCTCTACTAAAAATAGAAAAACTAGCCAGGCGTAGTGGTGTAATCCTATAGTCCCAGCTACTCGAGAGGCTGAGACAAGAGGATCACTTGAGCCCAAATGTTTGAGGTTGCTATGAGGTATAATGCCAGGGCACTCAACCCCAGGGAGACTAAATGAGACTCTGTCCAACTTTTTTTTTTTAGAGACAGAGTCTCACTTTGTTGCCCTTGACATCACAGTTCACAGCAACCACCAGCTCTTGGGCTTAGCCGATTCTCTTGCCTCAGTCTCCTGAGTAGCTGGAACTACAGGCATCCACCACAATGCCCAGCTATTTTTTCTGTTGTTGCAGTTTGGCCAGGGCCAGGTTTGAACCTGCCACTCTCGATGGGGCCAGAACCCTACTCACTGAGGCACAGGTGCTGCCAGAAATTGTATTAATTTTCTTAGAAGCATTGCCATTCATAATGGCTTCTCCATTAACTTACAAAAGATGAAACACAATACCTACTTCTTACCTGTTGCCTTGGCTCATCCAGTTCCTTCTCTAGCTCCTCCAGCATAGTTACAGCTTCTTCTCCATTCTCTGGCTGATGCTCTCGCACCCAGACCTGCAACTCCTCGGGCAGGATGGCCAGGAACTGCTCCAGCACCAGCAGCTCCAGGATCTGCTCCTTGGAGTGCACCTCTGGCCTCAGCCACTGACAACACAGTTCCCAGAGTCGGCTCAGAGCCTCCCGGGGCCCAGTGGAATCAGAGTAACCAAACTGCCTGAACCGCTGACGAGTTACCTCCTGGCTCCAGGGATCTCTGTGAAGAACAAAGTCTTGCTCCCAGACATAATTCTTTTTTTCAACCTTTACAGTTGTGAGTCTTCCCTGTTCTTTTGGAGCATGGTAGGCCACAGTTGTGGCCTCTCCTGACATTCTGGGCAGAGACCGTCTGAAAAAGCTGCCCAGCTGAGGCAGGGAGGGGTTGGTTTGTGTCAGAGAGACTTCTCCAAATTCCAACTCTTCAGGGCGCTCCTGAAGTGAACAATGCTCAAGGGAAACATGTGCTGGGAATATAAATACAGGGTTTTGAAGGTCAGTTTATAAAGAAGAGTGACTAAAAGGGAGCTTCCATATCAATGACACATGTATCGATGATTAAGGATTTTTTTTCAAGACATGAAATAGAAAATTTCAGTATAGCCAAAATCAATTTGAACTTCAATAATAACATTCGAGACAACATTGAGATAATAAAAAAGTGCTTGTAGATCACAGCAAGCCAGAAAGCACTGGCATTATGTGTCAGAATAATAACTACTGCTTTATTTAGCACTCGCTGGACATGTATATAAATTTTATATGATTTTTCTAACAATTCAATAAGGACAATCATAATTATGCTCATTTTCCAAATAAGGTTTCTGAGAACCTTAAGCTGACCAAAGACACACAGCCAGTGAGCAGCAGAAGTGAGTTCCGCAGCTACAATATTTAGCTCTTTCTACTACGCCTGGGGCCTCCCAAAAGAAAGGAACTCACACTTAATAAGCATCTACTATGGGCCAGGCATTCCAAAAGAACTATTTTATTGGGGGTTGGCAATAATACTTGAGATGTTATCACATCCATTTTATAGATCAGGAAAATGAAGTTCTTGAAAGTTAAGTAATTTGCCCAAGGGAAGGAACAGAGAGAGAGGCCACATCTATAGGAGAATGGCCAGCCACCAAAGGTTTAAGAGGTTATGCTCCAGACTTTGCACTTGATCTTCAAGGCCAGGGGGTTGGCTGGAGGGTCCGTCTGTCTACCCAGAGAGTGGTGTGGGGAAAAGATGGGAAGAAGTTTGTTGCAACCATTTGGGTGAGACACAATGAGGACCTGAGCCACAGGAGCCTAAAGATACAAAGATGAGAGATCAGAGAAATACCCACAAGGGTTTGAAAGAAAGAGGGAGGAGGGGCAGCACCTATGGCTCAGTGAGTAGGGTGCTGGTCCCAAATACTGAAGGTGGTGGGTTCAAACCCAGCCCTGGCCAAACTGCAACAAAAAAATAGTTGTGGCGGGCGCCTATAGTCCCAGCTACTC